>QNGE01005300.1:14529-45921 GCA_008508345.1 Paragonimus westermani | reverse complement strand
CCCGTCACATAACTCAAATTCAATTCGTGCGCGCTCGCTGGTCTAGGTTGTGCGTTACAGTCAGTTGTGTTTCGCAGGTGCCGAGCTTCAAGGTCGTTCCGAAGCGAATCCTTGGTTTATAAATATATATATAAGGTGATGAATTAGCCTATATATATAAATATCGTATATACAATGCATACAATATTAGATATATATAAATTGAATATATATATAATACAATCGTACATATTTAAAATACATTACATATATATACTAGATGTGTGTATGTAGCTCATATACATACTGTAACATATAGGCCAGCCGTTTACGCTGAGGCTGTCCGTGGACCGAATTCGAGGCAATGCGGAGGCATCGGGTAACAGCGTTCTTCCGAAGTAGGGAGACCGACGGAAGTCCTGTAAAGGGAAACAACATGAGCAAGCGTGAGCCAAAGGCCAAGTGAGCCATGCACACGACATACACAAACAAATGATAAACTGCACCGACAACACAGCAGCAAGCCCTGTTCCACAACTCAAATTCAATCAGTGCGCGCTCGCTGGTTTCGGGTGCACGTTACAATACATAACCAACCGTTCACCCTTTGGATGACCCTGAAGAACAACCTCTGCGAAATATATAATTGCCTTTAACCTAACTAGTTTCTCTACCTATGTTCCAATTTCCATGATCGATGTCACTGCCTAACGAAAAAACGAGCCAAATGCTTCGTTGCGTGTTTCGATACTGAAAGAAAGATCGCGCGTTATTCCTTCTGACTGTTCCAACACGCTTACCTGTCGAGTTGTGTGCCCGCATCTTGTTGCACGCTTTTGTGTGAGCATTGGTGCACGTTTGCGGGAGGGCGCGAGAGAACCTTGAGTTACCCGAACACTTATGCGTAAGACAGACTTTGCGCTCGTTACACCCCACTTAAGATACCCCTTCATCGTATCGCTAACACGCAACACATGAACAGTGAGTATATTGTCGACAAGTGGAATCGATGTGGGAGCACGTGCATAACAACTCAAGACGGCAATACAGCAGAACGACAAGCGAGCCTGTTGCGTGAGACTCCCGTTCGAGTGCGCGAAATACTTTCCGATATCCCGACTCGATCGAACAAAAGGTCAAGCATATACAAGAGTGCGAGGCAATCAAGCGAATAGAATCACCATAAAGCTCCTTCATAGAAGACAGTTCGAGAGTTCACTTCGAGAGTGTGACAGTGTTTCAATTAGTTGAAGCTGTTGATACGAGCATAAATGGGTCGATTCAATCCTTGTAAGTAGCTCGCGTCTATAGACGGTGCGGGACGCCAACATCTGAAATTGATTAGAAGTGAACATTTGAAAAATTTAATATATATGGCTAACCAATGAAGATGAAGCAGGCAAACCGCAGTGGAGCTAGTTGAATCGTTTTCCACTGAAACGTGTGCGCTCCTCCGTTACATGTGAGAGATTGAAAAGGTGCCTCGTGGTTCACGCTGATCGGCGGTCAATCTCACTTCCAGGAAGTTTCCACAATTTGAGGATCATAGCAGTAATAATCTTGTCTCCACTGCACACCAGATATATATAATTGAATAAATGAATAAATAATATATATTTCCCAACTCATATGTGAGAAGCACGCTTGATTATGCGCGATCACTGTGGATATTTGCAAACCATACGTAAACGAATAATTTAACAGTAGCACAAACGTGAAGTTTCTTGCAAGAATTACGTGGTCAAAGAGAAAACGACTATAGTTTATAGAACTTTCACGCACGCAACAGAGAAATAGATAGTTCGCTCATTTCACCGATCCAGTCTCAAAAAATGGGATGTTACACTAATTCTCTGTTTACAAGGTTGTGGGATGAGCGATTTTTCAAATATTTCAAGGTCACTCCGGGAAACGTCACAAAGTTGGACATCTCGTGAACCATTCAGCTTAGACGAAGTTCCGTGCGTCCATCCGTCGCAGAAAATTTCCTCGCTCAATGGATTATATGGGAATCGGGAGGGAGAATGTAATTCCACACGTTAGATGAGAAAATGTGGGGTTATAACATTTACTATGACAGACAATATGTATAGGGAATTTTCGACGAACGCGTTCGATATTATTATTTTCGCCATAATCACTGTAATATATAACCCTATCTACTGTTTGTTGTGGTATTTTACTATGTACTCGAGATTTACTCGGGTAAACGGAGAATTGAGTCGACGGTTTGGAGGGCCGCATGAAATGTGCGTGACAACTAAAGCTCACCTGTCATCGTCTGTTGGGCTTATTATTAAGTGCGAAGTGCACATTTCACAGCAATTTGGGCATTGCATATACATGAGTAAACACGTCATTAAAATAATGTTGAGTGTCAAAGGCCAAGTGCTAAATGATCTTGTGAGTAAGCCATATAACAAACCGTTTCAAGTGGGCTGTTCTCGACAGGCGTTAGACAGCAGATTGGTTGTCTGCGTATTACGCATCTGACGACTAAATGTTTTTCGGACCACACTCAAAAAGGTCGTCAGGTGATACAGAGAGTTTGAAGATGGACATCGTGTTTGTTAACGTAAGATAGCTGTCCAAACCCTTTTTAAAACGCTGAATGTTGTTACTGGCTCTGACTTCAGCTCGTACTTTAGCTTCTGAAACACATATCGTGTGGCTTCTGACAGCTAGAGGAGACTGCGAGGCGGCTAGATGATGACGTGGTCACTGACCATGAAAACCCTGATTATTCCCACAAGCAAAGTCGATAGTTCTCATCTGACCGTTTGAGAAATTCAAATTCATCTACGTCACTATCTGTAAATGTACTTGAACAGAGTATTTTCTCCTAGTCAGTGGTCATCGTGTACCCACAAAGTCACTGACCCTTCTTTTTCTTCACATTCACAAATCCCTACTGATCTCGTTTTTTTGTCTTCCCCATCTTCTCTCGACCTCCACACATATGTATCATCTATTTCTGTTTCGAGCTTATCGTAGGTGGTCGTAGCAGAATTCCACGTTTCATACTTCGATGACCGCAGCACTGTACTTGAGCGATTGGTGAGTATCACGCGTTATCTAAACTATGACGAGCCCACGAAAACATCCCCAGGTACCCGCTCCTACTTTGTGTGTAGATTATTCAGATGACTGCCTGTTGACAGTGGTTAATGTAAGGAGTCATCTAAAATTGACTAGATAAGAGATTGTAACAAGAAAACAGTCGCCCACGCAGTGTGGGAATTGTACCCATCTCCGCAGCCCTCGACTATTTCAGCTTCGGAGTCTTAGCACCATCTGGGTGGTAGGGCCGCGAACGAAGTCGAATTTGTGCGGGCGTCAGATCATGTACTAGCCTCAGATGTTGCTGGTCGCGAAATATTTTCCACATCAGGTGCTCCTTTAAACGCTGGCTCGAGTCTATCGATAGGGATGGCCTCGCGTTAACGATTGCGCACCAACATGACAGTTCTATCACAGAGTGCGGATACACCGAACGGACCTGTGTGCAGCCGGTTCAAGGATCTTTGAGAAGTAATTGCACGAATTCGAAACGTGAGAACCAGTTGACAGACGAGCATCTACGTACACTGGTGTCGTCTGCTCTTTTGAGGTGGTCGGTCAGAATCACCCCGTGTTTTTAGCTAACCGCCCACCGTGATCCGCGAAGTTGACAGATGCTGTTGCGCGTGCTGCAGCTATCTTTCCAGGTAAAAATAAAGAGCGTTTATGTAATAGCTGAGCGTTGACGTTAAGTAGCTTGGCCCTCAGCGTGTCCCCGGTAGTAAGCAAGACCTCGCAGTACCTTGCGTCACAAGCGTTGTTTTCAGCAAATGGTAAACTTCCATCTGCGGATGAAAACATTCAGCTAAACCATTGGCTGCCGGGTGGCAAATTGTTGTGCGAATTCAGCTGCATACTAACTCACTGAAAAGGGACGCGAGGGCTAGATCGAAATGTGGCCTGCAATCTGCGGTCATCAAAACGAGACAAAACAACTAGGTAACCAGCATCTCAAGAATGCACATACGATGGTTTCCAAAAAGCATTTTGAGATCGCTTCGGCGTTGGCTCACGTGTTAACCTGTCTACGCTTGTTAAGGTATACGCACACCCGTTGAATGTTGACAAGGGTCCGAACAGGACATCAAGTACATGATATGAAGGTTCACCACGGGCTGTGAAGTTGCCCACTGGGACGCACGTGTGATGAATTTTGGACCGTTGACAGTGCATGAATAATCCGGTCCATGTGTGGGTATCACCAATAACACTGCGCTGGACAAAATGGTCGGTGTTCTTTTTGACCGCTGAACGTATGTCTGAGCAACGCATGTTGTGTTTTACGTCAAAAATTTGGTTCAGAAAGCCAACGGAATTACTTGGCAAGGGATGCCTTGTGACGTGTCACAAATGATTCTCCTTCTGATGAGCCCATATAAACGCTGTATAGCCTGAAGGAACCACATCGCCGAAGCTCCTCAACCCCCAGATCGTAGTCACTCACTGTCATGGTCGCTGCCAGATCGACCGCGCTTTCTGCCGTTTCCGTTGCCGCGTTGATGCGCAAGAGTGCATCGGCAACTGGACTTTCAAAACCTGAAGTTTGACGGATATCGGTGGTCAACTGAGCAAAACAACCCTAGCTTCAGTTTCTTCTGAGGGGTGCCTGTCAGTTGCTGAGCGCATGGTGTATGCTAGCAGTCATGCTTCGCGAGGATGATAGAATTTCCGTTTTCAAGGACGTCGAAAATGGCGCACACCGCGGTGCATTTTCATAAGTTCCTTTCTGAAAGCACTACACTGCACATCGGTCGGTTGTTAAGACTCACAAAAGTCGGTGGGCATCAGTCGTTACCGATTTGCTGCTACACGGCGGATCCTACAACCACTTCTGTTGCATCCACAGTTAACGCTAATGCAGCAAGCGGATGCTGGTGTGACAGCGATGCTGTTTTGATGATAGCTGTTTTCGAATTAACCAGGACTTTTTGCGGCCGATGCAAAGAAGAAATGCGCGTAGCTGCCTCTTAGCATGTTGGTGAGCGCTTTTACTGGATGAGCATAGTGAAGAATAAAACGGAAATAAAAATTCACTAACCCATCGAAATGGTGAAGTTGGTAGAGGGATATGGGCTCCTCCTACTCCTCTACTGCCTGTAATTCGTAGGAGAGGTTCGATACCGCTCGTGGACACACTATCACCTTGGAAGGCCACGCAGGGCACTTCTTACAAGCAAATGATTAGGTGTACGGTCAACTCAGCGCGACAACCAAACGAGCAGTGAACGCAAGTCTGTGTAGTGTTCTTTCTGTGATGGGCCAATCACGAAAATTTCGTTCAAGTACGCATAAACACCGTCTACAACACGCCTCGTGAATAAACGTCAGCAATTCTGAGCAGCCTCGATAATACCAAAGAACGTGCATGGAATTCCGAAAAGTTTGAACGGTGTTACGATTGCTATCTTCGGGATTTCCTTGGAAGCAACAGGTATCTGGTTATAAGCGCTCTTCAGCTCGATTCAAGTGAAGTTTTGTTTTTCTGACAGGCTTGTCGCCAACTTTGAAATGTGGGGAACCGAATGCCTAACGCGAGTGTCTGCGTTATACGACGCCCGGTAGCCGCCACGTGGGCGCTTGTTGGCCTCAGTCATTTTAGGCACCATGCTCAATGGCGAAACCAATGGGCCACTTGACAAGCGGACAACACCAAGCAGAAACACATGCTCGAATTCGGCTAGAGAGATATTGGGCTCATCCAGAGCCAGTTGACGTCAATGACTTCTTGCCGGTGGCATTCGCGTGACAGTGTGATGCGTCCGGTAGTTCGTTCACGGGTGTCGTCAGTTGAAAGAATCCGGATAAGGCTTGCAATTTTGGGGTAAAATAACATTGAACTGATCGTAACTGCGTTCGATTGTTTTCTTCGAACGTTAGGATATGTCGATGTGTCAATTAGACGCGATCAATCTACATCGACCGGCGAGTCGAAATGTCAGCAGTAATAGACACCCAATAATCAGGAAATGAATATTGGGTATCAGGAAATCCTAGCAAATATCACGCTGAAGGCCAAAATTAGAACTAAACTTTCGGGTGTACCCATTGCAGTTCGGATTGCAGTGTCAGGTCCCGATCGTGTATCCGCTGCTGATTGCGGGATTACACTGACCTCTGCTTCTGTATCGATCAGAACGTTCTTTCTTGATGTCCAGTCTTTCAAAATGTAAAGACGGCTTTTGTCTAACTGGCCTGAGACTTTTGTCGCCGTTACGCACCGACCTGCTTGTCTGAACGCTTGTTACCACGGTGGCTGCACAGTGACTGGCATCCTCTAGTGGTTTCATCGTACTTCTCACGGTACCAACAAAGACCGCTGGTTTGTCGTCCGGACAACAATTGAATGATGAGACAAAGGTCCGCCTGTTCCCATCACAGCTGGGCTGCCTTGCTCAGGACTGCTATTTCGGTGTCCATTGTGGACACTAAGTTGTCCGTACCACAGTTATGGGTAACTACTTCCCCGGCTAATGGCAAAGGCATCACGTCCTGGAAACGTTCACGTAGTTTATCGACGGAGACCATCGGGTCACCCAGCGGACATAAGAGTAACACGGATAACAGCCGATGCGTGCGCTCAGCAGTTGCTACATGTGCTGCTCTTACAGTAGAGACTCTGGTACCTGGGATTAAAATACTGCACGCTTCACTTCTTGATGAAAAACTTATGGCTCCATGTCGCTCAACTGTAGTCAGTGGAACGGTTGTTTAAGACCCATTTTCTCAGACGGCTCCGTTCCCATGGGAATCGTTTATCTGGCCGACTCACAACTATAGGCTGCTGAGCCTAGTAAGACATCGCCAACAGGGCTGAGTCTATTGCTGAGAAGACGTGAGTTAATTTGGGAGAACTTGTCGTAATCATTTCTTACAAGCCGGCTGCTTACCTCTAATCCCCACACGGATAACTACGAACCTGGGTAAGAAACCCCAAAGCGAGCACTGCTACCGTGCACAACCATACGGTAGACCAAAACTCTGACTTCAACTTCGACCTTAACTCCTTGATATCTATGGCGACTGAACAAAGCTAGACGGGATGTGCAATTTAAAAGAGTGCATTCACACACTGTGCACACTGGAAACGTAGTGTCGAAAGATGGGAGAAAACAGAACGCAGAACTCAAATGTATACCATACTACAAGATTTAGGCGGCCTCACCAGTTTGCAGATCAAGCGATTCCAGGACGACCAGCTGAGAATAATGCAACGAATAAACAATGATTATACTGTTGACAAATGGATGCGATGTGAGAGCAAGCAAATAACAATTCAAAACAACACAGCAGAACAAGCAACCTTGTTGCGTGGGTCGTACGACTGAGTGCGCGACACACCTTTCGATATTCCGACTCGTTAGAATAAAAGTTCAATCAAATACAAGAGTTCGGAACAAGAAGGACGTAAGTGGCAACCGTAAATCCGACACAGTCGGCAACAAAGAAACACAGTCACTACAAAAGCAAATCGTTTGTTTTTTTTAGATCGGGCCTCGTGGGCACAGTTTATTGGTACATTTGCTTGTAATGTTGCGACTCATAAACAAAACTGACCAGGCCGGTGTGAGGTATATTGAATGTTCGCGAAAATACCTGTTCACGTTGTACTTAGGGTGGAAGAAGAATGTTATCTGCCATCTGATTGGCGCGTACGATTGCATCTGTTCGATGGTCTGTTTCTAAGTTTTTACAAACTGTTGTCGCCGTGTAACTTTTAGATTTCCTTGTATTTCCGACGGCTGAGTCCATGACTTCTTGACTGATCCTGCTCGTCACTATCAAGTAGCGATTGAGCAAATTCACTGTGGTTTGGTAGAATTTCGAATGTAAATTACAGAACAGTTACATGTTGTCCGGTGGGGCACTAAGTCTTGCCGATATACGATGTTGGCCAGGGAGGCCAAAGATCCAGCCGTTGAAAAAGCATGAAAACCACCAACATGCGTCACGCTTTTAGAGAAGTGTTAATCAGCGAACATCGTGGTCACACGCTGTAATGATCACAGGTTGTGGTATGGCGGCTCCCGAATGCCAGCAGGTAATAAACACGTACTCATCGGGTCCAGTGACACAACTACTGCCAATAGTGAGCATCCTGTTTTCACAGTCACATTTATACCACGACAATCGCACAGGCGATCCGTTTGGGACGCACGCAGCGGTTTAACGCAGATTGTCTGGCATCTACCTATTTCACATCCCGTAACCAAATTGCTTCACGCGATGTGGCCCATAAGTGTTCATAGTTTGTGGTTAAATGAAGTCGTACTCATATCCACAGCTCCTCGCCTTACATTACTTCCGCACTATGACTGGGAAAGGGCCCGAGACAACACACCATTGCATATAAATCCCACGCTTTCGACAACAACATACTGGCATCACGTCACGGAGTTTCCTGCAGTCGAACATTTGAACATGGGGAGAATCCACCTGAGAGCAACGAATAAAGAAGGTGTATCAAGATATGTGACAGCATCACGACAAAATAAGAAAAGGGTCGGTCAGTTCAATTTTTGCTGCCGGCAGACCTGTCATTTATCCACAGTTGAGGAGTCTGGCCTTTTAATAAATATCAGCGAAGCCTTCCGTCGACAGCTCGAAAAGTTAATGTTAAACCACATTCTCAGCTTTGATTTCCAAGTCACTCAGAAAGCTTATTTCAGTTCTTTAGTTTGAAAACAGAATTTCCCGAGCAGGCTTTCCTTTTAGCTGAGCGTACAAGATTTTGGGTGAAACTGTTGGAATCAACGCATTCACCAAGCCGACGGGATGGGTGACGTCACGCCCCGGCCGAAGATACACAACAAGGAGAAACCAGCGCACTGCGAGTAAAATGAAGAACTGAACAACTTCTGGTTGATCAGTGGTGCTCTTTTGAAGGCAGTGGTTCTAGTCAATGAGTCCAGTTAGTGCCAGGAGTTCGCAGCAAATAAGGTTTTGGTAGTCAAACCTACAAATTAATGTTAAGACCCATATCTTTCTTGAGGCAACTTTCAGTTTCGGCCCACCTGCCACTTTTACAGTGCTACTCGCCATGCTTGCGCACGAATGAGCCACATTCGAAAGACCTCTGAAAGTTCAAGTGCCATGTTCCAGAGGCACTGGAAATAGTGCACCTCAGTAAAATCAGTTCCGTTTGCATGTTGGCGGCTAGTAGACAACCCAGTCAACTATTGCGCAGGCGCCCAGTGTTCAGCTTCGGCGAGCATTGCACTTTCACTGCAGATAACTAACGCAGTGAACCAATGGCACTGAAGAACGAGGTTCATTATCCGCATCCAGACGCTATCCCGAAACCAACTCACGTATGGACTTCTGATGTCACCGGCCAATACCTCCTGCTATTACGTGGGGCTGCTGTGTCGGTTTACACCTAGAAATGAATGCATATTCCTGCCTAACTCATAGTTTTCCTTAAAGGTCCGTGCTTTTTGGGTCTCAGAGCCACACTGACATACGACCACTCCTCATCGCTACCTACCACGATTGATGCATCATTTGACGGCAAGCATCACCGAAAGTTGACTAATCAGTATCCTCCCAAACCCGGTGGAACAAAAGTCCGCGATACGAAGTTGGACGTGACCGGAAGCCCGGCCCTCCTGGAATATCGCATGTACTAACGCTGTCAACAGGATGGCTTGTTCAACAGCACTGTGGCAACTATTCACCATTTTCTCGAAAAAACAATGTTACCAGAAGACAACAAGTTGTAGTACCCAAGATAAACTACAAAAACTTAGAAAAACGCAAGCAAACTCTGGGCGAACTGACGGTCAACATGTTAAGGTGTGGCGACCTAGGTCATTTTACTCAATATTGCTGGCGAAGTTACCACAAAAGCGTCTTCTCTCTTGAATTTAAATTAACCGGGAAATAAAAATATGCAGCTGCAAAGAGCGTTCAGAGTGGAGTGACAAAAAGCGGGTTCGTAAATCGCCTCCAGTCAAAGGGAAATAAGTTAATTATGGTCGTGAGATATGATTGAAAGTAAGAGCTTGTTGACCAATACTAATCCAAAAAGTTCCCGTAGGTACTCAGTTTACACTGCGAAAAAGAACGAGACGGACAATATTTTGCGTGCGCCAAAGTAGTTGGCGCAGTCAGACATAAACATGAAACTTGAATCGGCTAACATTTCGATTTCACTAACTCATATTTTAACGTGTGCTAGAGGCTCATTTTGAGTTATGACAGATATTTCTCAGGTGCTTCATCTGAACAAAGTAACCGGTGACTACGTTAACATTTTCTAGCAGTCCAAGCAACGCGTACGCACCGCTGTACATTAAATAATAGGGTGGGTTTGACAACGGTTTTACCGGTGTGTGGATACACTAAATGTTAAACTAGATAGGAAAATGTGATAGAAATGTCACAAAATGGCGGAGTCGTAGATCTTCTTGTGAGAACCCAAGGTGTGACACTTGCAGACTCATTTCCATGTGTACATAAGTTTTTGACGCCTTTTGGTTGTTGTTTGTTTGACTATGTGTGCGATGGGCAGGCTGGTATTCAGAGGGCAGGCCGAATGTACCACGGCCTTCAGTATTCATTATTCTTCCCGCGAATGAAATATTCCAGAAGGTGCAGAAGAGTTTGACCCAACGTTTATGCGCCGGTCATTCTTATACACAAAGAACTAATAATAAAGAACTAATAATAATTTTCTTTTCAAGTGTATACGACGCCAGAGAAAAACAAAGCCCTCAGCGCTTTCTCTGCGGCTTCCCGACGGGGAAACCTCCTCCAACCCCCAAATGGTTGCTGAGATGTTCAGAGAATACTACTCATCAGTCTACAATGTGGATCTGCCAAACTGGCATCCAATTCTCTCGCAGAGGCACTTCCAACACCCCATCCTGACAGCTGACTTTTCTGTATCTGACGTTCAGGACCTCTTGCTTAAGATCAATCCTTATAGTGGCATGAGACCAGACAGGATCCATCCCCGGATCCTCAAAGAAGCGGCCGTCGGTTTGGCGGTGCCTCTCTTCGATCTGTTTGAACAGACACTTCGGACAGGCACTCTTTCGGAGGCATGGAAAGAGGCTAATGTCTCACCTATATTCAAAGCAGGCGATCGTCACCCTCCTGCTAGTTATCGACCGATCAGCCTTAGCAGCATCCCATGCAAGATAATGGAGCGACTGTTAAAACGCACTATCTTTAAGCATTTTTTCTCGAATAACCTCTTCTCTTCGACCCAGCATGGCTTTCTTCCTGAGCGGTCATGCATAACTAATATGTTAATCTTCATGGATAGCCTAACAGAGGCCAAAGACAATGGTCATATCTCGGACGCTATCTTCTTCGACTTTGCCAAAGCCTTCGACCGTGTCCCACACGGTCCTCTGCTGCACAAACTAGAAGCCTATGGGATTCAAGGAGAAGTTCTCCGCTGGATAACCTCCTTTCTTGGTAACAGGACTTTCAGAGTAAAAACCGGTTCAGGCCTTTCGTCCCCATCCCCAGTCTCTGTGGGGGTCCCTCAAGGATCGGTACTTGGTCCATTGTTGTTTCTTATTTACATCAATGATCTCCCCGATTTGATCTCTAGCAACGCTCTCCTTTATGCCGACGACTTAAAAATCTGGAACGCCTGTGACCCCAGTGCATTGCAGATTGACCTTGATCGTATTAAGTGCTGGTCAGAGGATTGGAGTCTCCCTCTAAACGACAGTAAGTGTGCGCACATGTCACTCGGAGGAGACTCTGGGAACCTATTCGTGATACATGGTGCACAAAGTGTAGTAGGTATCACGAAAGTAGACCTCAAAAAAGACCTAGGGATCTGGCTATCGTCTGGGTTGTCCTTCTCTTATCATCACCAGCTGGCCGCAAAAAGGGGTCTCATGACTCTCGGGATGATCAAACGAACCTTCCCCCGGATTAACAAGCGCGCCTTTCACACGCTTCACAGAATCTACATAAGACCATTGCTCGAGTATGCCAATCAAGTCGTCTACACCGGTTTGAAGAAGGACATACTCGCCATTGAACGTGTCCAGCGAGTAGCCACCAAAAATGGTCACTGGCTTACGGCATCTATCCTACGGGTCTCGCCTTGAAATTCTCGATCTTTATCCACTCGAGTTTTGTAGATTCCGTGGGGACTTAATTCTCATACACTTTCTCTTTAGCACAGGACTCGTGCAACAATTCTTCACCCTAGTAAGTGATAACAGTCGAAGAGGCCACGACAAGAAGCTCTATAAGCTTCAACCTCCGACCTTCCTAAGACAACAGTTTTTCTCTTATAGGGTTATCAACTACTGGAACGACCTACCACTAGAAATTTTAAGCTGCTCTTCTAAAGACCGTCTCAAAGTGTTCTTGGATTCTCACCTACTTTATAAACCGTTAAATTAATAATTTATCCTCTTTTGCTAGATTATTATTTTACTCTGTTGTTGGTACTTTCTGTAACCCCCATGAGCGGTGCTACATCTTGTTTTCAATGACTGCCTTTCAGGTCAACAGAAAACTGCCGGACATCGAAACGGACAAAATGACTGGACCCGGGTAGATTGGGACCCCAGCCTCGAACCCGTGTACAAATCGCTGAGATAATAGTAAAAATAATAATAACTGAGCAAAGTGACAAACGGTGGTCAGGTGTGTACGTATTTCATTCGTAGTCTTTCGTACTGGCCTCCGAACAAAACTGCTTTTGCAGTGTGGCAAAAGTGACGAACATTTGCGGCATAAACAGAATGATCCTACGGATATACATGAGTGCCCTGGCAAATTTATTTGCATCATAAAATTTCGCATCCCGTTGTGGACTCATGGCGTAACCACATCCTTCACAAAGCCAGGGTGCCGCGCATTACACAGCGGAATCTACGTACACGCGCTCATACCGTTTGCTTCAAACAAGATATTTCGAGGAGTTTAGCAACAGAAACCGATTCGTCTGTCACTTGCGTCCAAACGCCTGATGCCTCCCATGCCTCATTCTAAAAAATCTTTAGCAGATACACAGAATTTGTGGCTGGATATCGTGTTTATTGACGTCTCATGGCTGTTTAAGTTCTTTTTGAAGCGGTGAGTGCCGTTATTGATCACAACATTTTCCAGTGGTTATTTCCAAACGTAGTGATACTTCACCATAAAGAACCTTGCCGTCAACTTTTTCCGAGCTGGTATGGCTGTCAGGCTGTCTACATGGGTATCTGTCATAGATGGACGCTAAATGCCGTGGTGAATTCTTTCGAAGGTACCACTTGATACATGAGAATAAGGTTCGGCCGTAGTTCCACCTCACCAGGGTGAGTAGATATTTGATGTCTGATATCGTGTTATACGGCACAGGAAAGGTAAATATTCCAGCAAACTTCTGATCGCTTGTCATGCTTGTCCAAATTGCTGTAGTGCAGCGTACGGTAATTAGGTTCGTATTTGGTACGCCTCCTTCAGAAAACCCATAATGTAGTCAGTAGACTGAATTTCTTTTTGGTGTGGCCTACTTTATCTGGATGAACACCTGCTCAAAGAATTTGAGCAAGCGTGATTACCGTTTTCCTGGATCTTGAACGGACGTATCGGATTATGCATTGTACCCACCTACTGAAACAGAACCTCCAGTCTACCAACCACAAGTGATACTGGTGGGCTTGATCCCTCAGATTGTCTTCAACCGTGTTTAGCACCATGACTCCAGTGACACTAGGCCCTGTCGTACATTCTGTAGGCTAAAAGCGGGATTTTTGCATGGTTGTGTCCTGTGTAAGACAGTTTGAGTCCACCAGAAAACAAAAAGTGCTTACCACGTTTGATAACGCCGCATACATGGTTTACGTGGACGAGAAAAGACGGCTCTTCCAGGTCAATCACCCGAAGCTCCATCCAGTAACTGTCTTTAGCGCTGAATGATATAATCCTACTTCAGCTCTTTGGATGCGGCCTCAAGGTTGAAAGGAAACCAGTTGCAGATGGTCTTGTATACCAAACGGATGTATGTTGACCAACAGCCATCCACGTACCTAGGAATTTTAACCTGGTTGCGTGACTTGTGGACCCAACAGTGAGCCGATAATATAGTTTCTTGTCTATAACGATTGTCCCAATCTAAATTTAGTGGATTCTGGTTCCTCATCTTTCGTTAGCGATGAAGTTGTGTTGGAGCTCTCCAGGAAATCCGAAGATAACATGTCGACTGCATTCTGCCACTAGTAAGCTGTGAGAACGACGAATATTCGTGAACGCACATGTATGTTTGTAGGTATATGTAAGAAACGATTCACCTCTGAATCGAAGCTCACAGAATTGCGGGGATCATCGAATGCAGAAAAACTTGCCTAGAGAAGTGTGGAAGGATAACACCGGTAAAACGGTTTCCATAAGCGAAGTACAAGCAGGGCATGCTTCATAATATAGGTGGGGCAGATTTCGATACTACTGCACGCTACACTTAACCCGCTAGCCAGTGTTTTGATCAAACTTACGGGGCTCTCTGCAGAAACTCCTGCATATTGTTTAGGCAACAGGCTGATTCGAAATCACTTGTGTGCTTACACCTCAAAGTAACAACCGTGCGAAAATCAGGTGAGTACAAACGCGCAAAAATTGTCTATGAATGGTAACACAACCGTGAGCACCTCGAGGACTCCCGGTCGAACCCTGTTTTCGATCTGAGGGTCATCATTTACCGGCGCTCTGCTGCTTGGCACTGTTCTATGTGCTGAACCTTGGCTTGCATCTCAACTGGCCGTGAGAAGTTACGGAAGTATATACTACCTAGTTAACGAACCATTATGGTTCTTGGAAACATATGTGGTGTGTAGCCTTCGGTCAGTAGTGATACGTCGTCGTGAGCACTGTATCAAACACTAGCCCCACACGTCAGCGGGCCCGTCTGGGATAGCTTCGCTTGAATTCTTATTTCGTTGGGGTATGACGTAAGTTGTGTACACGTTTAATAAATCTATTCACTTGGGTAGACAGTAAAAGCCGAGAGGAGAGTGGGTTCCACTTGAAATAGGGAGGATCGTAATGCCACGCGTGATGTTATCAAACACGAAGAAGAAGATCCCTAAACATCATCATCCGGTGACCCAACTTTCATGCTAACAAATATACAAGAGGTCTTCAAGGGACTATGTTTTAGGCATCAAGGATACCTGAGGGAATTTTCAGTCAAACAGTTCAAAGTCGTCGAATATGGTTAACATCCAGGAAGCGGCCATGTCACTGGATGGCTATGGCATCTTGGCTGTCATCACAGTGAATAGTCCGGGGAAACGCCATTCGAATTCATTTGCTTCCTGAGAACACTAATGATTCGCTCTGCTGCTGAATAATGTGCTACCAAAGTAGCTGTTTGGGTGTGGCTTTCAGGCTGAAGGTGCAACCGATAGAACTAGGATATCTTCCGCCAAATACTGTTTTGAACTATATGGTCCCATGCGATGAACGATCGATATTAAAATATGTAACTAGTCTCACCACCACGTGTGTCAGCAGAAGTCCACCCGTGGCTCAGGAATTCTGCTCAATATATCATGCATGAGCGCTGACTAAGTTAATTGTAGTGAAGAATGTTTATGGGATGTTCTAAGTTGAGTTGCTCAAGACGAAGCGACTATAACCGGTCGGGCGCCCAGAATATTTTCACCTGATTGCCAGAGGAAGTCGTCTGAAGCCAGGACTTTCTCACTCAAAAGAAAGGTCTAAGTATCTTCGTGCTCTCTGTTTTGATTCCAAAGCCCGTCGTGATTACCGAACAATCCATGCGAGCAACAGAAAGAAGGGGGGAACTCATCATGATCCTCACTGACCGGCTGAAAGTACGGTAATCAGTATATGCCTTCGCCAGGCTAATGGTGCGAGGGATTTCAACCAAGACAGACAAGACAGACAGGTAGTGACGAACGCATGTAAGAGATGCCGATCAGCTCTTCAATTACAAAACAAACGTTTCCAAAACGTCAACAAAACAGCACACTCACGTAAGTATACAGCTACACATGTATTTGCTCGGCATATTCTGGTATTAGTGTGGGACACATTTTGCTAACAGAAAAGACTGCTCCCAGGCAGTACACAGCTCTACTTTCCTATTAATCGGTAACAAAACGCGTAAAAAATGGGAGTCACTGCCGACTCACATTGATATAAGGCGACTTCCATGTGACCGAAACCACCTCCAACCCAAACCAAGCTCGGTTAGTCGTAGCCACTGTTAGTTCCCGGGGCTTGGTGGCTGTTTGAGCAACGCTTAGTCTACTGGCAGCGTCTGTCAAGAAGTTGGTCCCAGGATAATCACATCTCTAAGGAACGAACGTCCGTAAACCCTGAGTCCGCCGTAAATCCTGATAACTCGGTCCTAAACAAAACGAGCTTCAAATCTGACAATTCATTTCGTCCTAGAACAACTGTGGGAATGCTTTCAATGCCAACTTCTACAGATCACGAGGCAATGAATTCAACAAGTCCGAAGCCTACTGGAGCCTAGCGTAGAACCTTTTGTGATAAACTGGCGCCAACCCCGTGCACCCGAATAGTCCTTGAAGAAGTTCCTGGATGAGTTCGGGTGCTGAAACTGGAGTCACACCAGAAATACGAAATTGTTTCACAGCCGCATCCCCCAAGAAAACTGAAAATATGGAAGCCTTGGAGCTTGCGGTTTACTGCTGATAAGCAAACTCCGACAGTAAACGCCCAGTCGTCAAAGTTATCATCGCGACGGTAAATAGGACGTTTGCGTGGTGACGCTATCACCTCACAGAATAATTCATTGATTTCGTTGATACATTTCGCCGACCGCGAGGGTGGAGTGAGATCCAGTTTGGTATTCATCCCACCTCTGCCACCAGTTGTAACAGTAACGCCAAATAGCAATTTACACACAGAACGACGACAACGGACAGTTCTGACACAATCTAATATCAGAGAAAAGAAGTGAAAGAACGGTCACAATAAGTATGTTAGCGGTGCAGATGCAAGGCGCAGGTCTGCGCAGGGTCAATTCCAACAAGTGATTGATATGTCACTAGATAGCTTTCAATACGATCGTCCAAACAACTCAGTTAGGGGGGTAATGTTACTGTTCCAAGGACATTTATGTGGTGTGGAACGCGCTGGCAATACGTGGGCGGACTACCTGGAACAGACAACAAAGAAGTGAACATCAGCTGAAATTTTAACTTACATGCGTAACAGTTTCTGCATTGTTACATCGTCAGTCTCTGCAAAAATGGCTTGGAATCTTTACCGGCAAGTTTTCGAACGTAAAAATGTGGCTGCACGAGAATAGAGTATATAAAGGCAGAAGGCTTGGTAACCGGCTTTCCACAAGACACAACAGTCGATAAATATTCAACGCAGGTAGCTACTGTAGCAGGTAACGCTCGTAAACCGGGCAACGAAACAGAATTTAACATTGGGTTGAAGCACTATCGATCAAAATGTAAAGTTTCACCTTTGAAGTGTTAGTCCTTGGGAGTTTGCCTCGTATGTTTCAAGCTTTGACGCCTTGAAAATGCTTCGAATTGCCCTTATACCGCGAATCCACATCAACGTTTCCTTGTTAACCTTGTGTGTCTCGTTGGTTTTTAGGTTTCATGAGAGAATTTTATATCCCCGGATGTTGTTTGTGGTCCGTTAGATTAGTGAGGAGAATGCCTCTGGCTTAGAATGGATGAATCGATCTATTGAGCATCAACTTCAGTAGAGGAAGTTGGTTCTTCATCTCGGCATTCTTGGAAATTTTCATTAGTTCAGTCCTAAAAATCTCCCTTCTTGAAACTTCAGCTGACCACCTGAAGTCCTCGTAACTGCGGAGTGGCCCACCACCGGTAGCCGTAGGTTCATCCAAGTAAGCTGGTGCAACTGCCCCCAATACTACCGGGAATAAACCACTTGTCATGCACATTCTATATAGATAACGCGGCGCTTGTTTCATATAAGACTTATTATTCTAGAAAGTCCTCGAGGCAGACAAGAGGGGCGGTTGGGTGAGTGAGGTCAGCTGTGAGGGATGGGTGCATAGGAATCACCCTCAATGCATGGTCTTGCCAGGAAATGCATTAATTGGGCTGAAATGCCTGACGCATCCGGTCGAAATAAACCCACTCACCACGAGTTCACTTGGTAACTGAAGTTTCAGTGCATAAAATCCTGTCGTAATTTCTCGTTCAATCTCACTTAGCGGCACTCATGTTCATCCATTTGACCAGCCTTGACTAGAGCATTGTCTATAGGCAGCAATGAGTCTACCAGGCATTCTCAGCACCACTAACTTGTCAGATAAACATAACACCTTGTGCACTTCCGTGTACTCCTTATCAATGGAGGTACAAGTCTAGTTAGAAATAGCCCCTCTGTAGGCTGTGCGACGTGTATAGCTTGCTGACTGTGAGAACCAACTAGTACTGCGCATTTCCGTCATTTCTTCCTCCAAGTTTTCTGACTTTCTCACCTGATTTGCAATCATTTCGGTAATGGGAACTGAACGCCATTCGAAACGAACTTCTATATGTAACAGGTTCATCCTTGCTATGGAGAGTTCCGTCTTAGCAGCGGACTTAGAAACCTTTAGCGGTAGACTGGAGCCACCAGATTTGGGCGAAAATGACTAGAAGTTCACAATTTGCCTGCTCGCGTCTTCCGATTCCCCTATGAGAATGAGTGCTTAACGGTTGGAAACTTACAAAAGTCATTTTGGTGAGAGCTGCATGAAAATTCAGATTAAACTATATTCTACAGGTACAGCCTCTTACAAGGACGTTATGTAGCACGTGGCGATAAGGCGTTGATCGCAAATATCCAGAACAAAATTGAATGGCAATGTCATTATCAAGATGAATAATTAGACAACCTTAACAGTTTCGATCGACGTATTGATTCCGGGAAATATATTATGATTTGGTGCCTAACAGGTTGGGGTTAATTATAATCACATAATAAGACATTCATACCCGAGAGAGCTCATCCGAGCAGTCAACAGGTTCGAAAACAGGGGCTCGAGGCGGGCTGCAAAAGAGAGTGATGCACACAGCACCCAGGCAAAGTACAATGACCAACAACTTGCTGTTCGCACAACTATCAAACTGATGCAATAAAACAACGTCTACATCAACGTATAATTAACGGTCAGAAACAGGGGTATTGAATTTACTGGGATAAACTCTCGGGGTATATGGCGGAGTCGGATTTTCGCGAGTGTACTCCAAAATTCGATGAAGTACGAAATGTCACAATGAATGCTGATCACAGCGGCCAATTGCTACATACGTAAAATATGTTCTCAAATAATAATAAATAGCATTTTGGGGAGAGCGCGTCACAGTAAAGCAGAAAGAAGATGTGCAATGCTACAGAGCTATACACAGCGACTCACTTCACGAGTTTACAAAATATCTAGCCACGTTAAAATCAATATGGGTTGAAGAAGTTTTTGCCTGGGTAGCATGGAAATTCCAGTTAATGCAGTTTCCGAATTACGCTGGAACGGCTGTTTTCGCAGTTGACTTCTGTGGACAATAACTGAACAAAAGCCCACAAAGATGCCTGCTTGGAGATGGAGCTCGCTGAATAAGGCATCTAGCAGGAAATCTGTGCACAACGGAAGCGGCAGACGTAAAAATAATGTCGGATGTGAAACGAATACTTGACATAGATCCCCACGTCTCTAAACAGTATTCCGTCCCCTAGTTCAAGTATAAGATTATTTAGCTTCCGTTTACAGTGCTGTCTGCGACACTGACCACCGTATCTACATTCAGGAGTGTCAGTGGAGTCATGGCATTTCTCTGAAGGATTTTCTGGTAATCAACATTCAGTCCGTTTCCAGTTCCTCCACAACGGATCTACTATGCCACATATTGTGAATGCCACCACCATCTGGTCGCCACACTTCCAAACAGTCAGGGTTGGATTCAAGGTTACCCAACAAACAAACACAGGGAATCCCCTTAAAATGCACAATTTCTACTAAGCCCAGCCTAATGAACTTGTTATACAATCATTGGAACTTCAAAGATTGACAAAGGTAGAAAACTTTGAATTGGGCACAGTTCAAATTGCTCCAACAAAATTGTGTTCACTTCACAGACTTCATCACATTCTCTGGGCATTTCTCGGTTCTTCTTCACCACTAATGAAGCCTTAATCCAAGGTTCATGCTCCAAATTTATCCTACTATGCTATCAGGGGACACGATGCTTAAGCGGTGGTTTCACACATCATGTTTATTACTCCACACGAAGATTCATGAAATTTGCGTTCAAGCCGAATCAGATTCAATGCGGTTAATTTGAAGTTCATGTGCTTTTACTGGATTGGTCTGTCTTACGGTGGACAATACCAGCTCTACTCAAACGACTGGCGATTTGTCAACTGACGAACAAACTTGGCATCCATTATATGACGTCCCCACATCGTCGCACATTCCTGTACCTCGTCTGTAGCCATAAGTCCGAGTTTCAGAACAAGAAGGATTAGAGAGTAGTAAAAATGCGCACATTGCTGTTCCCAAAAGTCCGAAAGTTTCGGCCGATGAAGGACTTGTAATCGTTCAGTGCATTCCATAATGCCAGGAAATCTCGGTGTAACCGAGAAAAGTGGATAGCCAATAACTTTCCTATAAGTTCTGCCCCAACACGTCCGCTCTGGGTCAGTTGGTTGGCAAAGAAATTCAGTTCTATCCACAACGACAAAACACCATACGTGTTCAACGGTAAAGTGACCAGCAGTGATTTGACCTCTTCCTTCGGCTGCCTGCAGGTTTAAATCACACGCTGGTGCTTATGTACACTGAGATATTCCATGAACAGAGCACCAAAGGCGGAGATGCTCAATACAGAAGCCACCTTCATTGATAATCCACGAAAGATTATAACACGCAGCATTCCCTATGTGCCGGCCAATTGCTGGGATAGGGATCCTAATCTACGTAGTTCTTGTGAATCTGTTTTGTTTTGAGGTAACGTTATATTTTATAGCATCATTCACATACCTCAGTCTCCATCCTCCGATAGATATGTACGGCAGCAATTTCTTAAAGTTCTGGCCACTTCTAACCATATTGCATCCCAGCTCTTGGATCGTTTTCTACCTCGACTTTTTTATTCCTTGATTTAGTGCCTTCCCATCTGCATTGTTATAATAATAATTATAATGGTATATTTCTTAACCCATTTGTGAGAAACACGCTCGGATAAGCGTGATCAGTTCGAGAGTGAAGCGGGGCAACTCACTCCGGGTTAACCGAGTCACATTGATCACTCCACAATTTCCTTGGTGGACCTTCAGGATCGCTTTAACGTTACTCGACCAAGAATGTAAGTCTTGTAGCAAAAACAGACTCCCGTCGACCGCGGCAGAGTCGACGGTGAAACAGCCCGTTACGTAACGGCGTGCACAACAGTGCTCACACTCCGCCTAAAAAGTCAACCAACTGGAAAGCTGTTGTTCTTTGGAGCCACTGAACATGGCGTGCACTAAAAATGGGTCGACTGCACGCCATTCAGACTCTAAGTTATGGACCAGTACATCGCTCCTGCTTAACGCCGGTAAAATTTGCATTGGAATCGGCCGAGCAGCCTCTTGCACTCACACCCCACCCAACGCTTCCTCTGTCGGTGATCGATCGCTTTCTCTAATGGTGGAGCCCACCCAATCCTCCATAAGAACCCTGTGCTTTTTTCCGCTTCAGATCATCGCGGATAAGAGCTACTAGTCACCCAGTTAGAGAAGAGGTATTCACTACGCCATCCTTATATCGCTGTGATGGTTTGTCTGAAAAACAACCTTTCTGTTGGCTTACAAGTTCATACTGAGAAATCGGTGGCTGAGAAGTTTTTGGATCTGACAAAGGACATCTGTGACTACACGAGGCTTTGAGTCGATAGGGTAGTGTCTTGACTGGTCCATGCTAACGCCGAAGAACACTCGACGGTCAGTAACCTCAAAATGTCAATCCTGTCGGAAGTAAACGTTGAAGTTACTACCGTGCCCAACTCCATCAGTGTTGTTGAACTGACTCCCTCATTCATTTCTCAGCAGTGAAACCCCGGGTAAATTACTTAGGACAGTCGCAGATCTTATCTGTCGCCCATGACCCTGGAAAGCTCTGGCCTAAAGGTTCTTGCGCTAGCTTCTTTATACAAAACTAACCCCACTAGAGGGACCTTAGTTCCACCTACTTCTTAGATACCTGGAGTACCTTAGCGATCCTTTCAGCTCTACAACATTTCCTCCTTGCTTGGTTGACCGCTTCTTCAGATTGATACTTACGTGTACTACTCGGCGTTATATCCTGTGCTCCGGAAACTTGCAACACTCAGGAACAAACAGAGTGCGTGGCGTTTCTGTTCACATTTTCTCAAGACCTCTGAAATTTATCTGCCTCAATTGTGGCACTTCTTTTGAGACGTTCTCTTGTAGACTGTGCATTGTTCTATAAAACACCGAATAATTGACACTGACCACCGTAGTCGCCTGCTTAGGAAGCTGTGGAGTCATTGTCCGTAGATTCTTAGATTAGGCTACTTTTCGACTTTGACAGAAAACATTTATTGCTGAAGTGGTTATATTTCACAATGCGACTGATGCCCTGCACTCGTTATGTAGAATTTTGTCCGATCTGTGACTTGCCTGCTTGGCGCATTCATTGTTATTCCACATGCATATTCGTTTCACACGTGTAGCAATACATCTCAAAATTATATACCTTTGTTGACATCCACTCACCTTTGGCGACCTCAACGACTCTACAAATTTGGGATAATTTCGGGCGGTCTACTCACAGCAACCCTTAATCCGTTTAGTCCGGAAAGCGCGAGATATTCGTTTGTTACTCGTCCTTGGATTATCTGAGTGGGACAACGATGCATCATCCTAGTCTCGTCCCCAACATTACACGACCTTCAGGCGAACTCAACAGAACAATATAAGAATGTGCTAGACAGGTGAAGAGACCTTTCATTCTCGTTCACCAGCTAATCAGTAAAAAATCCGTGCAAAGTGATCAAATTGTGATCTTGGTAGGTATTTAACAGAAAGAACACGATTGGATTATGAGAAAAGTGTGGTTACTGCCTTGCGCGGAACATGGAGATGCACATAGCTTCACCTCTTTTCGGGACCATATTAAGCAACCAGGAGCAAAAATAAAAGCGGGAGATACACCACCGCCCTCCGGTGACATAAGAATTGGCATACGGAACATTCGACCAGCTTGAGCAACACTGTTAAACATGTGAGCAGAATGGCGTCGAAAATTGGACGTAGGAAATATTGCTAAGGAAATGCCAGTACCAACGGAGATAATGCTGTGGCATACGCACCAACCGCTATCGCCCCTTTGCTCGTCACACCCGTTGACCAACGTTAGGTGACGTGATAACACTGGGAGACAGCGGTAGCCCTATAACAGGAACAATCACGAGTCAAAGTTTCAGTAAGGCATGCACACGATTTACACAAACGAAAACTAGAATGGGGCTATCAACATTGCAGCACGCTCGCCACAAGATTCAAATTCAACCCGTGCATGCTTGTTAGTTCTGGCTGTTCCAAGCGGCGAAGTCGTGCGACCGAGTAAAAAAGCAACAGTCATATCAGATCTCCTACCATATAAGTACGAATGGTGATCATGCGAACGATAGCGCATTGCTGTAGCCTATATCGTTTAAGAAGGCACACGTTCGCTGTTCACCAATCTTTGACTTAATTCCTGCACTTGCCAGTGAAAACCAGTAAACTGGAATTTTTTATTTTGAAATCAGATAAATACCTCGGAGACCTCAGTTTGTTGCAGAACGCCAAATAGGCCAACTGTCGATCGATTGGGATGAGAGGCGTTAAGTAAACAAAAATAATAAGTAACCGAAGGCTTATGTAACAGATATTCGTGTTTTTGGAGAAGCTGCTTGTTTTTCGAAGTCGATTCAAGAAGTGCTGTGACCATGAATTTTACCGATTCGCGCCATGAAGTATGAAAGCACAATTTTAGCGAGCATTTACCGTTTGCTTTCTGAATGGCCAGATCCATTTTTCGCTCGTTAATTAGGAGGAATTCTCCAGAGCCCATCAGAGTCTATATGCATGCGATCGCTGGACCACCTCTAATTTCATGGCAACTGCATTCTCGGTAGAAGGCCAAAGTCTGCTTTGTCGTTTCGGCTCTTCGTGTTTCGTTATGTTTTGTGCTACGCGATTGTGAGCCATTTATCACAACTTTATGTGCTAGCCATTCTTATTTTTCAGTTTTGACAGAACGCGTCGTGACACATCGGTGACGAAGATTGCTGTCTTGCTTTTGTCATCTCTGGACCATATCTGTCGACCTTGACCCTGGGCGGACGATGCTGTCAGGAGTCGGACTGACGGAAATGTCTGCACCCGCTTTGTCACGCTCAAACCAACCACCTTTGTTGACCCAATGTTTATGGACCACCTGTTCAGAACGATGATAGTAAGTCATTAATAGTGTGTGAAATGCTTTCCACAAGGATTGTTTTCACTTCTCACTAGTTATTGCGGCGAAGTTGGTACAGGCTATTTTTGGTGGGCGGACTGGGCAACAAATATGAAGGCGGTGTGGCTGAAAGTGGTAAATCGATTACGTTCTAGTCGCAGTAACATCAGGACGTTATTGTCCATCATGTTGAAAGTGGTGTGGGAATCTAGGGAAATACGGGTTATAGTTTCAAAGAATAAATTTATTGATCGCATTCGCTTGGACACTGAAGATTGGAATTGCAATGGTCAGGCTGAATTTTCATCTCAATGAACAATGTGAACAAGTAAACGCATTAAAGCGTGAAAGACTGTAAAACAAACGCTTGCAAGGGTTGCCAAGACAGAATAAGAGGTAATAATTTATTTCTGCACATATTGCACAGGGATGGTTCAGCAAATTCCCGCAGCCCCTGGCCATAAATACCTACGATTTCTTGCATGTCTTCATCGAGAACTCGCGCAAGCGATACAAACTCACCTTAAGCGTGAAACCCACATTCCGAAGTGGTGAGGCGAACGTTCACCAACACCTTCCAGAACTAGGTCCGGTCAAGTACGTCCGCTACGAGAACTACACTTTGCCTGCTCAACCGCGAGTTCTGAGTTTCCGTGTTCATTATACCGCTGTTAAGCCTATGGTGCCAATGATCTCGATTATTCGAGTGAGGTGAAGGTTTTGACAACCCTGAATGCAGGCGGGTCAAAATTAAAACTTTCACGGTGGTAAGGTAGATTACCTGTTGTCCTCTTGCCGTCTTCAGTCGCAAGGTTACAATGGCCCTTTTACCCGGCTCCTGGCTGAATTTGGACAGGAAACATACATGAAGCTGAAATAAGCCGCAAACGAATATGAGAGAAAGGTCCGAATAAAGCACGATTCGGACATGATCAAGCATCCAAAAGTGGGCGGTCAGCTCATACCACGCCTTTTGCCGCTTTGTGGCACTACCCTCTCTGGAACCGGTCTAACCCAATTTTGCGAATGCCAAGAATACTCCATCCGCTTGTTGCTACTGCGGTGCTTGGCGTTTTCCCAGCTTTCGCCCTTTTCAGCAACAGAGGTATCAACGGTACTCCATGGCTGGCGCAAGAACGACTCCAACCAGTCATGGGCAGAATACAAGGTCAACCCAACTCTGGTCTGCTGTTCAGAAAGCCGGCCTGGTCCTCTTTGGATGACACGCCTTGGAACCCGCTAACCACTTCTCAATTCAGTGTCTTCAATTACCGGAAATTCGTGTCCGTCCACATCACTTGCATTCAGGCTCGCCGCCATATAGATACGGCCTCAGAGATCAAGGTCATCTATTTGAGCCTTGAACACTTCTTGATCGGCCTCACTGTCCACCCACCACTCCAGACGGCGACCAGTGTACGCAGTGGTTAGTTTTATTTGACTGAACGACTGTGATTCTCATTGTCACTTCCTAACGATACTGTTGAGGGGAAGTGCTAATAGGTCAACTCCGATCCGGCGTTCCTTGCGGGTGACACGTCCGAATTGAATGGTCCCCCTGATAGTCCAGTCAGGGCAAACGGTTGGCGGCCGCGATGTTCCGTCGAAATCATAAGCCGCTCAGTTATACTATCCCCGTGTTCCGGGTCGAGCGTGTCATCAGCCTCTGCGCCGATGCCTCGCTGCAGCCTCGCCCTGAGAGCCAAACGGTTCCTCGTCCGAAATAATGGGTTTTCTGTACAACCTCTTCCTTCGTAGACCAAGGGCTGATTAGTTAAATGCCTATCTGACACTCACTGAGACAAACCATAAAGTAGTTTTAGAGAAAATCAACCTGTCCACATGACTGTCCGCTGGCTTCATAACAGACTTCAGTGCTGCCATTGGCGCAAGACAGCTACCCTTTCTATTGTCTGTTGACGCGTCCACTACCCTTAATGGCGGCACATGATCCACCGAAAAGCGGTTTGATTCAGGCATACTTCCAAATGGTAGCGTTAACTGCTCGCGGTCGGCGCCTATTGAGGCCCTCACAAGTATAACAGATTTCCCTACAGCATCAAAACCTCGCTTCTCATTGTATTGCAGGTAACAAAAGTGATAATAATGGTATATTTCTCAACGCATCTTTGAGAGACACACTTGGTCAAGCGTGTTCTGTACACACATTTTAACGTGAACCCCATACTGTACTCATAATTGTTAAGTGTGCAATACACCAATTATGGAAAGTGAGTAATAAAACGGACAAAATAATAAAGGAAAACTCTAGTTTATGAAGGGGCGGTTGTTTCACTTGCATTTGAGACGTTAGTTCTCGAAATTTTCAATATTCGATAAAAATGTTGAGTTCGTTATATCAACTCTTGCTTCACAAGGTTAACGTTGGCCTTATGTTCAAAGTCATGCTAGAAGAAAGATTTTTCAGGATGGAGAAAATGAACAGTCAAAGAATTTTGCCATCAGTTAATGTAGACAGCCTCGGAAAAATATGTAGAAACTTTTGGGAAGATGAAGGAAGATAGGTGGGTTTCAATTTTTCCAGAGAAATGGACGATCTTCTGCACTGAACTCCGCTATTTCCTCAAGTCGACGGAATTTCACGGACCTCGCGAATTGACCAACCAGTACAGGATTTTGATTTCCCGGACTTTATGGAATGTTGTCTCGCGTTAGATTTTATCGTGGAATCAGGGGTAGAGCAAAATCACGTGATGAGCAGAAAAACGTAACATGGTCATGTGGAAAATGACGTGTAATGGAATCTGACATTTTCTGGCGAAATCTTTTGTAAGGAATTTATAATTTTGTGTTAGTCAATAACATATATATCTCTAACAAATAGTTGTTATCGTATAACGCGAAAAGCGATTGATTCACAGATTTTCTTAGTATATGACTACAGCCGAATTCCAACGTCGATTTAGTACGTACGGCCGTTATGTGAAATGGAGATGTTTAGCAAAACGGGAAGATTATCAGGTGGTCTGTTAGGATAGAAAGAGGCACATATTTGTACTTAATCATACGAGGCGAACATGTTGAGCTTCATATATTCTCTAAACTGTTTTAACTTGCACAGCCACTGCGTAGTGGTTGACAGCTATACACAGCTGATACTCGTCAAGTATGGAGTAAAAGTTTACCAGGATGTTTTGTTCACCACTAACGGTGATGTTTGAGATGTTACCATATGTTGGCTGTATGTTTGTTATGCAGCTGCAATTTTTCGACAGAGCTGTGTACAAGGTCTATCCTGCTGGAAAAATAATAAGTTTCGAAAATGAGGAATTCTTGAAAGGGCAAAGTTGATAGCTTTGATCGGTTAGAAGTGTGTGTGGCGTTACATAATGTGGTATAGGTTCACCCTCGGTTGTTATTAGATTAGATCTGGTGTTTAGATGTTATTAGGTCCGTTTTCAAAGATATCTTCTTCAGGCAAGCAGAGTTTAAAAATCAACCTGACGTTTTTTAATGTCAGAAAATTTTCTAAGCTTCGTTTGAATTGATGTATATTCTCACTGGCTCCAATTGCATGTCTGATTGCATGTCCTGATTTCCAGTTTTTGGCAGCCCACCTGCCGTGGTTTCTTCATCCTGATGTGTCGCACAACCAGTAGGCGCCAGAGTACAATCAGCATGGCCTTTAAAAATGTCCAGGTGGGTTTTCGGATCGCGAGATCAAAAATGGTCAGTGTTCCTGCGGTGCATCACACATCTGGGTTTCAAATTTGATACCCCGAGTCAACACCAAGATCCCTAGAACGTCCGCAAGAGTGAATGAGGTTCTGCTCCGATGAATAAGTACACGCTCCGATCCCACATTGGTAGTTCTCTCGCAGTGCACTTGGCTTAAGTTACACGATGTGTGGGCTCCTGTCACTCACCCGGTATCGTTCTGCTAAAAGCATTTGTGTTTTGCCGATGTTTCATGCGTTGCTTGGCTGAGGCCCACTGGCGGCAAATTACGATCCAGCATTTTCCACCGAGACCGCTGTCGATGCTCCGATTTGCGTTTGCGGAGCAATCGTCTCGTGCATGTTAAAGGAGGCAACTGTTCGCACCCAGTGGGCACACACCTCACCGCAGAACTAAGAACAGGTTGAAAAAGACCTTGGCCGTAGTGTTCGCGATGCAGGTGATGGTCCATATATTGTTGATTGGCGCCCTCGTCGGACATGCTACCAGCTTTATATCGTCCAATGACAAGTAACGCGAGTAACTTGGTCTTCGCAGCAGGTCAATAACGCCGATCAAAAAATATGGGGTCCGAGAATGACCTTTGCGATAGTTCGTTGCTAGCAATCGCAAGAATGAGGTTGGTTCCTCCCAGTTGCAAGTAGAAGCTGCTGTCACACAACCATCTCCCAGTCAAAGGTATAGCTTTCGTAAACATTCTTGAGGTCCCCATAATTTTGTACCAACAATACATGCTCCACCGAAGCAAACTCTTTCAGAAAATCTAGGTATCCAACTCAAACCTGCCCACCTGTATCTAAACTGTCATTACTTTTGTCTAAAGAAGACAACAGATCTCCCAAACAGACGCGCTGGGCCACGAAACCATAACATCGTATATCAAGAGTCCATTCTTGATTAAATAATTTCCCATCTTGCCCCTGATAGCACCTTCCGGCGCTTCAAACTCTTCACAGTATGGACCACCTGAAAATCCGTGGACCCTACGTCCTTGTCTCCACCCTTGTGAATTGGATTCGCCGCCGCCAATTTTCACTCATCAAGTAACCTATTCTCATTCAGCGACATGGAAATCGATCACCATGGAGGTGGTCAGGGCCTCAGTCACTGGCTTCAACATCGCTAGATGAACAGCGACCAACCCGCCAGATATTCAAATGCAACCTGAACAACTGGTAACGTACCTGGCCTACCACGAGCAGTATCTCTGGCATCTCAAACAGATCGACCAAGGTCATAATCTGCGGATAAATCAAAACTTGTATTGCGCATCTTCCCTAAACAATGAAGTAGCACGCCTAACGTCTCCTCACCCGTCGGAATATGGATTCACCATTCACCACTGGAGTATAGGACGTCAAACTTCGACCCGCATACCTCTCAAACTCGACTTGCTATATCTGGTCCATTTCTGCTAGTGACATTGTTCATAGCCGCCTGTCAACTTTAATATTTTCCACGCACCACACCTGGAAGAGTAGGTTTTATTTGCCTCTGTGTTTCACTACAGCGGGGTGCCGCGTCGTCCGACCTCATGGAGTGGAGCGAGCTCATTTACCAGATTTCTGATAATCATTTCCATTCCCTTCAAGCTTCTTTCCACACATAATTCAGCCTTACGTACGCGAGTCAATCAAGATGAGGAAACCGTTACTGCCGACATCCGGAGCCACTTATCAGTAACTGCAGAGCTCTCGATCTCCAAGATAAGTTATATCAATCCTTGGTCGCCTACACAAAGGGGGCTCGAGTTCCAACTTCACTAATGCCACTGGGGCTTCTAGAGATTACCGAATCCAGCACAGCGGGAGTTTGGCCAGATCTCAACCAGGTGAGCTGGTCCACGTCTTTAAATAAAGACATCTAGGCGGACTTCCGTAAAAACGGCCACTGGAGCCATACTTTTCTGCTCAGTCCATTTCAGGCGCCGTGGTGCGCTGCACACTGGGCAAGCCAACCGCAAACGGTACGTTTGGTGTTGCTAGTTTCCTGCCGGCTCTATGTTTGCACTGTCGGGCTATCAACTTTCGGTCTTAGAGAGGTTCCATAACGGCGACTGTATGTATCCTCTCCGTGATGGCTTCAAGCTAGCTCCACGCTTTTCCTTACATCACACATTCCCCTCCTTTGTGCGCGATTAACACCACGTCAACATTAGATGTATCCGACCGTCCTTCTTATTAAAATGAGTACTATCTTCCTTTCCAACAATGTTGGCACAGTGGTACTCGTGATGCTTGCATTTGCAAAGATGATGCCCTTTTGAGGATATCATTACAAATGCGAGGCGGTATTTTAATGACGTTTTCATTGTTCACCACAGAGATGATGTGTTCGCTCGGTTCGCGTTATCATAGACCTCCTCTCAAGTGAACCGGAAGCAGGTGACGATCTTAGAAGCAATATTATTTATACTCCTCCAGTTGGCGGAATCATCCTGTGAGGTCAACGCCTTCCCCCGATAAATCGCACGGATACTTCCCGAAACACAACAATATATCTCTGAAAAATGGATTCGCGAATTCAACCAGTTATCATCCGGAACTCACACCCTCCGAATCTTACTTTCCCGACTGTTTTTCGAGCCTCCGTACTCCATAGGTGGTTAAGTGGACACGAATATTGACCATCACCAGCATACTTGACATGTATTACTGTATAACAAGTTGCCTCTCATGCCCATTCTTCATCAATGACTCTGGAACTCCTAGGATCCCCATGTTGTGATTTCTTCAGTTCGCAAGGTCACTGCTTTGTCTGGGTTGCTGAACCGCTTTGTCTAGTTCCCTTTCATCCGCCTGCAAGTTCTGCAGCATTCCATCCTATAGATCCACTTCATTCTGTTATGGACCTAATGCTATACGATGAGTACAACGCAGATATATAAAGATGTAAAACCTTCGGGTTTGACACAACAAGCAGAAACAGGTGTGCCTGGTTTCCCTCTTATCAGAGCGGAGGCGTGGACGTGAGTATTTTGCCGAGGCCTATAAGGCATCAAGAGATTTGGATGACACACATTAACAGCCGTTTATCCGAAGTGGCAACCCAGCATTTAAATAAATAAATAAATAATATATATTTCCCAACGCATGTGTGAGAAGCACGCTTGGTTACGCGCGATCACTGTGGATATTTGCAAACCATACATAAACGAATAATTTAACAGTAGCACGAACGTGAAGTTTCTTGCAAGAATTACGTAGTCAAAGAGGGAACGACTG
>QNGE01005300.1:0-14020 GCA_008508345.1 Paragonimus westermani | reverse complement strand
ACTTTACAAGGAAGAAGTTTGCACGTATATTCTTCCGGGATATCGGGGTTGGCAAGGTGAAATCCTTATTTCTTAGACTATATGGAGGGCTGTGTTGTAAGCGTACGGTGATCGCTGAAGTAATCGCATCCGAATGTATGAGTTTATACAGCAGCGTCAAGTGCAACTTTAGTCTACGCAGCCAAAGTGGATCAATGCCAAGTTTTCCACAACGTTGTCTATAGGTGAGCGAAGAGGAATATCCTGATAAGCTTTTGGTAAACGATCGTTGAAGGTTTTCTAAAACAAGCACGAGTGAAAACTCGCGAAGACAAATTGCGGCGACAAAAATTCAGACCCGATTCTTCCCCCATCAAACGTGTTACAAGTGTAATTCGCAGTTGCCACTTTCAAGCCGACGCTTCTGTTCAGTTCAGTTCAGTTCACATGGCGTATCAGCTAGTAACTTGATAGTCCAGATTATTGCGCTGTTAGGCGATGGCTTTCTGCACTTTGATTATGAGAACCTAGCCTCAGGCCTCCTCCGTCTGATACCGGTAATTTTCAAGTACAGAATTTCATGATTGTCTAGAAGTAAAAGAGGGCAAGGCAGTAAAAATGCGGAAGTGGTCAAAAAGTTAAACAAATTGTGTGCATTCCCGTTGACAGCATGGAATCGAGACAATTGCACCTCGAATGGTTACACACATGCACGCTATCATCTTTATATACACATTATAACATATATATAACGCAAAATTTTCACACAACACGCTAGTAAATGCAGCAATTCTGCAAAACTTTGATCATATACTACTAGAAAGAGCAATACTATGCCGTTTTCACACCACAAAAGAAGTTCGCAGGTTGCCCACGTGCAAGATAGCTTACTTATACATCACCGTCAGTTGAGATTTTTACTGTTAACTAACTTCTACCCGGTATCCACTCAGGGCGTCCTTTACTTGCCTCAAAAACAAACGCTAAAACTGGTTATAGATGAAAAATCGGTAAACCGAAAGCGAGGGACGTACTTATGGGTAGTTCAGTTTACTAGGAGTCCCCGTCTAATCAGTAGAAGCAGGTTGGTGCGCTGTTTCCGAGATAGTTTGGCGTGTATCGGCGAGCAATAACAGGGAAACAGTGGAGTTCCCCAGCCCTCGGCACCCATTTTTATAGTCTGGCAGGACTGATTCCTTAAGTCTCATAAAAACCACATGCTGTTTCTTGCTTGGTTAATAACTACGAATGGTTTTCAGGTAATTACCTCTCCCTTCCAGCCGCAGAACCCTATTTATGATCAGAGGTCCTTAACGAACTACCGTATGTAAGATATGGTTGAAAACCAGAGAGGGATGACCGTTTTTCAGAGTGTCATCTCAGCTTTCGTTCTCCGTCCGCTACTCGGGTATATGCAGAATCTGCTATGAGCTGGCGAATAGTTAGCAATAGGAGAGAGCAAGAAGGTATCTTGTAGGCGGTGATAAATATTGGTTCAAATTGTTATATTATTAGCGAGGAAGAATGTGGTTCGACATACAACAGTGATGATGTAGACATGTACTACAAGTTTATAATTGCTTGTTACACTGCGTGATGAATCATGCCAACCTGTCCATTGTTCACCGCAGGAGCGACGGCGGAGTTGCACACTCCATTTTCAAACTATATCCAACAGAGTTTTGCAGGTCTAAATAGCATCTCACCTTCACTACAGAAAGTTTCAAAACAGTTTTTGGTCATTTAACTATGAGGAAACGGATTTATACAGTACCTAAATACGTACGACTGTCTAATTTTAAACAAAGTCGCAAACATACATATACAACGACAACTATAAATTAGCTGGTGTGACACCCGATCTGAGAGCTGATCTAGCTTCCACCTAATGAAGTTCGGATCACCTATCATCTCTCGTCCAACAACTAACCATATGGTGCCACTCACACGAGACATTCCCATCGAAAGAAAAAATTCAGACTTAGGATACTGTCTGCCTTCACTTGTCCTAGTGGAAAAACGGTGCTGGCCACGGTGGGCCATGGAGAAAAATTGCGAGCAAACCTCTTAATCCGGTTTGCCACATTCGATTTTTTAAATAACGGTTTCCCTGTCATATTCGTTACGCGCTCGAGGCATACTGACGCCGCCCATGAAGTACATTGCAAAATATCCGCAAACATGGAATGTTTATTGTACATTTTGCACAAGTTCATCAGAAACATATACAGTTTGTTGTGCATATGTTCGTGAAATTTTCTCATCGACGTTAGGGCGACTGCACCACCTTTCGATGCACAATTAGGAAACCTGCAGAGAATAATGCAAGGGAAATATGTAGTAAACGGTAGGCAGCAATCAGAATTCAGCGAATGTATAAAAAATTGAACAACACAAGGAAGCGATCCCGTTCCATCTGTGGCTTATTGAAATAACCTAAGGCAGCGTATATGAGGGTTCACAACAACCTAACGCTAACAGACGGGTGTGCGTGGTATGCACGTTACAGTCCTCAGCACGTACACAGTACAATCCATTATTAGCAGCACTTTCACGAATTGCATAAGGAAGGACACTCACTCCGGTAAATGGTATCCATGTCCACATTTTTCTGTTTGGAATGCTTCGTTTTACGTTTCATGTGGCCGCCGGCTCGGTCGCGCGCGTTTCTGAACCAACATCGCATACGCACGCGAAGTTCTTCAGCGGAAATGTCGGCGTAACTTTGTTGGCTGAAGATGGCATCTGTGATGAATTATACGATCTAGAATGTGTGATCAGACAATAACTTGGGCTACCTCCATCAACAGCAAGTCACAGGCTGCCCGTTTGTTACACGTCCCGGTCTAAATAATGGTAAAGACCAAGTCATGATGTATGAGAGAGGACAGAATGCGACGCACGGTATCCGCAACGTCGGTTCCGCTCAGTTTCGCGAGTGACTTCATTTACAACACAAATAATACATAAACTGCAGCACTTACAACTACGTCGCACACATCTGGTTTTGCCAGCTCAGCTTCCGGTGCATCCAGATCCTCCTGTGTTCTCGCGGGCGACCTAAACGTTCCGACATAGCCGTTTCCGGTGGCGACAAATGGCAGCTTCAGGTGTCCCACGCATTGCAACTGGACGCCTGCAACATAAGTTTTATGGGTGTGTTTGAAAACCACTATCTCCGTAAATAAAGAAGATAGAGCAGAAGTGGAACATAACAACCTTCGTGTATTTACTCTGAGCATTGCATTAGTACTACAGACATCTGCCTGTTCGTACTAGGTAACCTGAATATAACCTCACGAACTAATACCAAATTCGAAAATGAAACATAATAATACGTTTTCTGGATATATCTGAAATCTAATTTCTTCGTAAATATTGAAGATAGGACAAAAATAAGAAAATCATCGGAAAGCGCTCTCCGTAAATGACAAGAAAATGCACCGCAGCGGCTAATTTCTAACGTAGTCTTTTAGAAGAACAAAACCCTCCGACTTCCACAACACATGCCTCAGCGAGCTCGAGAGATCAGCGATTAATGGTGACTGACAATACGATGTCATTTAAACAAATATCACCATGTTTTCTGAAAAAATGAATGCAGATTTTGAAGTGAGGTTCACAGTTGTTTACCTTTAAGGAACTTATTTCATGATATGCTTGTTTCTAAGAGTTTTCTCATGGCTTGCCGAAACCCGCGGGATACCGGCACACCTCGGTGGGCAGTGTGCTACGTGAGTGTAATCTAGAGCAGTTGCAGGAAAATTTTGCAAGCACACAGGTGCCCTAGTAGCACTACCGTTCCCTGAGTGTTCCCTGAGCGTTCCCCGGGTGATCCCTGAGAGTTCCAAACTGACACTTTGGAAACACTTAGGGAACTATTGGAGTAAACATGCGCGCAACCCAATTAAGCGATCTTATCCTATGCCGCACATTGTCTGTTTTTCTATGGGACTCAGTAGCGTTGAACTTAAATCTAATCTCGCACGATAACGACGACGCAATGTTCCAATACACGAGAAACGATGTAATAAACAAGGATACTCATAGGTTATATTAAGCGCAATCTTCACAGAACTATCTGGCGAGTACATATTTAGAGTCACAGTGCAAAAAAGTCGATAACGAGATCGTTGGCTCCTTTCGTTGTCCGCAATCTCGCCTTCTGAATCTACCTCTGAATAGTTCCCTTGACCTCCGCGTGCGATGCACCGAGGTTAGCCTTCTTCATGATGGATTCTACATTTAACGATTAATGACTTTTGGTGATCGAACGTACCAACGATGGCTGCGGCCAACGGTAAGCAAGCAATGGAGGTGCGATTGTTCACTTATCTCCAGTTTATGGTTTTTGCCACTTCGACCGTCTACAATGTCCTCATATAATCACGGGTGCATTCACCCATGGTTGTGCGGCCGACACAGCTGAGAAAGGTCACCTGCGTACTGTGAAAATACCAGCTGGGTATATACTTCTGCTTCTTCCAGCTTCATACTCAGCAGTTGGATGTCCCATATTGACTGCATGGGGAATAGCATGCAGAAGTGTGCGGCGGATGACGCACCGGAAGCTGCATGTTAGAATCGCATTGCATTCACTTCCAGCCGTAGGGCATGCAACTCNCATGTTAGAATCGCATTGCATTCACTTCCAGCCGTAGGGCATGCAACTCATCGTGTAATCGGATGTTTTGAAGAACTAAGTTCTCAANTTCTCAACTCCACCTGGTGAACACGATGATTATTTGTGTTAAACGAAATTACCTTTTAATACACTCATTTCTTTGGCAGTGTCCTTTTTTTACGCTGGCTCACTGTGTGCGGTTGGTGGACTAACGATGGTGAAGCGAAACGCTTACGAACTGACAGTTTATTAATGACGTACCTGGAAGCAATAGGGCTGGAGAAAGAGGGCAGGTTCTCCAGTGACCCCAATGTACATCGTGTGTGAGATGGAGATGCATGGGACATATTCTACAATTGTGGTAATTGTGGAGAATAGTCGATATCCACGCCGTACACTGTAAGTTTTCGCCTCTCTTCCATTTCATACATGAAGTCAGAACGAACGATAGCTTGTCTGCAAATGTGACCTAAGGCGATTTCAATGTACCTCGTACGCTTGCCACCGCGATCCATTATATTCGTGGCCTCAGACGATGGTATGTCTGTTAACTGTTCCAGTATTCGTTGGTATGTGTGAGCCATCTGCAAGTCATCTAGAAAATTACTGATGAGTAGTCTGGGATTTAGTTTATTTTCAAGTTGAGCATCGCTCACATTTGATCGCAGCCTCCGCATTCAGATAGACCTCCCAGCCAACCTCTTTCGAAAAGAAAATCATCTATAAAATGTTAGGAGAGTCCAAAGCTCACACCTGTTGCGCGATGCATCTTGGCTTTATACAGCTTTAAACCAGTGGGTACTGTCATTCCAACCAAGAACAACGTGTGATGCTTCGTAGATGCCAATCCATGCCAGAGCGCGAACCCTGGTTGCGTAATTCACAACCTGCACCCTATCCCTACGCTTTCATAATCGAACTCCACAACCTGATGCATCTGAAAATGGAGGTGTTCATTAGCGCAAGCGTTGAGTTGTTGCTCAAGAAAACGGAATACGATAAGTTGGGATTTATTTTACAGACAAATCTCCAAGTGTGCATTATGGGTAAAATAGAAAACTGTCCATTACACTAGATACGTTCACAGTCCACCCAGCAGGTGGATGTGTATATATGGGAAAACAAAAAAATGTACACCTCTTCCGTCCATCGCCCACGTACGGCGTGGCTTATGCATTCAGTCAGACCAAAGTGAACGTATTCTCCACCCTCGATGAATGTGCATGCACACTCCCGTGGTTTTCCCAGCATAGTAAGTGCATCCAACGGCAGTTGAGACAGCAATTCCCTCAAGTGACTGAGCATAATGCCGACGGCTTTTAAAGACAGGCGGGCCCCTACCGCAATCATGCGGACCACTTTCGTGGGTGTCCTCTTTTTCTCGTTCGTACTGACGACGTCGTCCAAAATGGTGATGGCAGTAGTGTTAAATGACGTTGTCACATACCTGCATCCCACGCCATGGAAATACTCATTGTAATCACTGCTTGAGTGATCATCGAAGTGGAAGGCTGAAAAACATAAACAGCGGACCTTGCTTCCGTTAAAGAATCTCCCGTGCCACTTTCCAAGACCGACGAAGTGGTTGCAGGTGGACGTTCGTCTAGATTTTTAAGCTCACATGAAAAATGTCGCTTACCTTGAGAGTGTTGCCAAATTGGAGGAATCAGTTGTTCCTACTCTGTTACAATAGCCGTGGACGTTGTACAGTTGCCTCCAGAACGCTCCTGGCGCGCTAGTTTAGCCAAACTGTAAACATTTGCACGCGAACAACCCCTCGGCCTTTTCGACTACTTGGTGCTCATTTTCTACGTAACGAGTTAAGCAAGATGGCTGAAATTACTTCTTTGGCGCGGCCATCATTATTGCAAAGTGGTTCGATAAAACAAAACACACATGTGTGCTGTAGGTCTGCCGACGCGCTTTTAAGTAGCAAAAAGGTGTATATTATCTTTATTAGTCTTCACACATGCGAAATGATACACAGGAATTAGACACAAGAAAGTTCGATGAGTGATTCTTTTGGAACACTCAAAGATCACTCAGGAAACGGCTGTCCCAGTGTACTACTAGGGTAGGAAGTGCTACTTGATGTCTTTCGTTGACCAAGTGACCCTGTTCGTATTCCAGCGGACGTCATGCCTCAATGAAGGTGTACAACCGCTATAGCAGCGAATGGTCTAGACATGCCGAAAACAACCAGAAAAATACCGCAGACTTTTCCAGTTTTTGCGCATATTCGTATGTTGGAATGGGTTCACCGGTGTATCTTACGTTCGCAGCGTCATAATAACTGAATACTCATAACCCAATGACGAATCATTCGCTGAAACCATTATCACGTTGTCTCTCATCAGTTACACCTAAATTTCAAGATAAGCATAACTTACCACGTCGAGGTAATCGATTTTCATTATGTTCCACAATTACTTCTCTGAAATAGCGTGAAATGCAACTTTTCGTTATTTCCCCATCACTCGGTTGTAATATTCCATTTGGGTCAATCACAAGTTACAGTGCACACAATGTCTGACGTTCGTAATCGAGCACAAATAGGTCTACTTCACAGAATAGGAAAAGCCATGAATAAAAAAGAACGTGTATTAACACAACTCAGATACCGAGAGAGTTCGATCAACAACGTGTCCTTGTGCATATATATATATATGTATATATATATATACGGGGTTCCACGGTCCGGGAGTTCCCACCAATCAGACGTGTTCTCACGCTTAATGACCGCTAACTTCGGGTTCTGGTTGGTCACCTTCCTCAGCCCGTTGCACAGACGCGGCCAACCCACGTGTTCGAGGACCTGAAAGGAAGCGAAAGGGAGTATGTGTGGCAAAACAAAATGGCGGCACACTACATGCTACTACACGGTAACCCATTGAACTATCGCACAATCTTTCTTTTTGTCTTTGGAAGATTAAAACAAAAACGATTTCTAGAAATAGGATTCAGCGAGTCTACGAAGTGAATTGTCACAAATTAGCAAGAAGCTCAGGAAGTTAAAAACCATTTTGCTTTCAACGTTACAGAGGTATTTACGGTCTACTGATTACATGCAGTCTGTAATGCCCACCGGGATTTTGAATGTTCTTCCGAGTTTCACGGAACCTTTTTTATCCAAATGGAGATAGATTGAGAGACTTCAGCCTACTAGTATTTTCCGAGGTCCTTGTGTTTCGGACCAGACTAGTAGCTAACCTCTGTATGCCTTCAAGGAATTGTTTATCTTTTCCATGGTTTGAACTGCACATCCGAGTACGATACTCCAAATGAGACCCTAAATCAATTCCACATAGCAAACCCAGTACCTCTGACTTTCGGGATGATACGGTTTGTGTGAGCGGGGATCAGCAGCCTGCTGCCCAATTTACCGCCAAGGCGCATACAGCAGTGAAATTAAAACTGCTCTCGATTTGGATCCAGAGGTCTCTAACTTTGGTGACCAGAGTTATCTTCTCGGACTGCCCTCAGTGGGGAGGTGTCTTTGGGTGGATCTGTTGCAACCACCAAGAGGCTGCAGTTATTCTTGTAGATTGGGGGTAAGGCTTACTTGAATGACCAATAAAAGGCCCCGCCAAGTCACACCGGAGAATATTCAGATTGGGGCGTCCGACGACTTTCAGATCATAAGCAAAATTCTAACGCGAAGACGGTAGGAAAATCGTCGAGCAATTCAAGAGGTGGAGATACTAGAACCGACTCCTGTGAAAATGGGGTATTATTTGGAGCTGAAACGTCCAGCGGTATCTTTGAACACATTGTTGCGGAGTGAACCTGCCGTCCATGGATTCACGACCGGCACTATCCGACAACCGTAAGATTTCATTGAGAGCGAGCGGTAATTTACGTAATCACATTTTATACTGAATTCGAGATAACGTACGTCCATCGGTTTCTCCCGGTCCAAACGTTTGAGAATTTCATCCAGAAAAAGTAGCAAGATACATAGATGAAACCTTTTCTTTGCGATTCTATGGTTCGTAAGCATCAGCTTGTTTTTTCTATGGGTTCAGCGACTTCAGTTCCAACAACATACTTCTAGTCGAGTGCAAATGTGACCAATGGGCCGAGAGCATGTTTGGATTATAAAAGCCAGATCAATTTGTGGTTTGTACAGAGTATATTTATGTGTTAGCGATTTCTAGTTTTGTTGTCCACGCGAAGTCTTGGCCAATCTGCATTACGAGCTCGGCCATCCAAAGACAAACAACCTGGGTATGGGCTACAGTTACATGGTCAGGGCACATGGTCGTANCGGGATGATACGGTTTGTGTGAGCGGGGATCAGCAGCCTGCTGCCCAATTTACCGCCAAGGCGCATACAGCAGTGAAATTAAAACTGCTCTCGATTTGGATCCAGAGGTCTCTAACTTTGGTGACCAGAGTTATCTTCTCGGACTGCCCTCAGTGGGGAGGTGTCTTTGGGTGGATCTGTTGCAACCACCAAGAGGCTGCAGTTATTCTTGTAGATTGGGGGTAAGGCTTACTTGAATGACCAATAAAAGGCCCCGCCAAGTCACACCGGAGAATATTCAGATTGGGGCGTCCGACGACTTTCAGATCATAAGCAAAATTCTAACGCGAAGACGGTAGGAAAATCGTCGAGCAATTCAAGAGGTGGAGATACTAGAACCGACTCCTGTGAAAATGGGGTATTATTTGGAGCTGAAACGTCCAGCGGTATCTTTGAACACATTGTTGCGGAGTGAACCTGCCGTCCATGGATTCACGACCGGCACTATCCGACAACCGTAAGATTTCATTGAGAGCGAGCGGTAATTTACGTAATCACATTTTATACTGAATTCGAGATAACGTACGTCCATCGGTTTCTCCCGGTCCAAACGTTTGAGAATTTCATCCAGAAAAAGTAGCAAGATACATAGATGAAACCTTTTCTTTGCGATTCTATGGTTCGTAAGCATCAGCTTGTTTTTTCTATGGGTTCAGCGACTTCAGTTCCAACAACATACTTCTAGTCGAGTGCAAATGTGACCAATGGGCCGAGAGCATGTTTGGATTATAAAAGCCAGATCAATTTGTGGTTTGTACAGAGTATATTTATGTGTTAGCGATTCCTAGTTTTGTTGTCCACGCGAAGTCTTGGCCAATCTGCATTACGAGCTCGGCCATCCAGAGACAAACAACCTGGGTATGGGCTACAGTTACATGGTCAGGGCACATGGTCGTAGTAAAATATATAGGACATACAACGTCAGGTACACTGTAACGGGTAGCAACTGAGTGTGTACAACCGACAACCTAATGCTTCTTTCATACTGCTCAAACTACAGGCTATACCCTGGTACATCCTTAAGAGTTCGTAACTTTTATGAAACTGAGAAATGCCTTCGTAATAAGCCTGCCCACATTCGAGGTTTCTAGAAGACACCTTACGAAGTGTTACAGACAGCAATCAGTGACGTAGTTCACTTCAAACCGTCTTGAACAATACGCGTGATCCTTGTATAAACGTGCTGGGCGCTCAGAAAAAACTTACTATGGACATTGTGATGTAACCCTATGTCCTAAGAACCACTTAGGACCATGTGCAATAATCCTACGCCAACAACCTGGGGGTGGCCATGCAGCAATGACTGATGGCGACATTAGCGCAGAGCGGCCGGATTGTTATGCCAATTGTGCGGGAAGTGCCGTACCTTCAAAAACCCCTAAATAGGACGTCGGGCACTGCTTCGATTTGTGACTGCGGGGTACCCTAACGAGTTGGTCGGCGTCGACGTTGTGAAGCTGTTGTCTGAAACACCCCGAAACAAGCGGTGATTGCTGGTCCTGTTGGATTATTCCACCAAATGGTGCGAAGCATTTCCGCTTTTGTACAGGCGGACACATCGCCAGTAGCAACAACCATAACCTTTTGTTGGGTGTGCCTTTGGGGAGCCCCTGGTCAACTCCATTCAGATCAAGGCTCCTGATTTGAAACCTCTTTGGTTCATGAAATGTGTGAGCTTCAATGGATAGGTAAAACGCTAACTACGACTTACCACCGGCAAGGCAACGGGTAGGTGGGAAGGACGAACCGATCCCTCCACAGTCTGCTTAGGGTCTCGCGGAGGAGAACATCTCCGAATGGGACTTAGCTATATCAAAATATCTGCTAACATATCTTAGTACTGTTCATACATCGACTAGTCGAACCCCATATTTTCCATGAACCGGTCGAAAAATGAGAGTCCCCTCAGATGCCCGACTACTAGTTACGCAGCAACTGCAATCTTCAGTTGTGCACTAAATAAGCAACCTTCTAGATACACTCCGGCGGGTCCATCACTTGGCACGAACACGTCCGGAAACACTTCAGAGGCATCGGAAGAACTATTACAAGTGAGTATTCGAAGCCCTTCTAAAGGTTGGGGGAAATGTGGCTGCACAACACGGTCCCGGGTCAGGGGGTTCCGGCAAAGATGCACAAACTGGATAAAATCCTATGATATCAGGCAAATACTTTCGGGAGCAACTTGTCAAAATAGTAAACTCGCTGGAATGGACAGAGAGCCGATGGTGGTTCTCTTCAACCGACTGAAGCCATACACAAAGTACAACCCATGAACCACCCTTGGACGTCCCTGAAGTCGGACTAAAGACCGATTTTCCCAACGAGCTAGACAGGTAAAACACCAGCGACGGTGCTCAACAGAGGGGAGTTGTGTAACCCGCGTTCGAAACGGGTAAGTGCGCACGGATTGGGTGGGAAGTGATAATTCGTACACGATTGTTCTGTTCATTTTTCAGACCGTCACTCCAATGCTGTGCACCAAGACCCTGAGTCAACCAACAATCATAAAAACAAGAAGGACAATTTTACTTGAACAACCGCTGCGTTTTGCGTAATGTATCTTCGGGTGCAACCGCTACCCAGGGGTATTCACTGTGTTCCCGACCTTCTTGCGCAACTGTACGCGATTCAAAAGCATTCTGTTAAATCTGAAAACATTGAGGCTTTTATCAGAGTTCGTGATCGGTGCAAATCAGAAATCCGCTCTGATTATGTTTCGGCACAATCTGAGTTGCTCGGACTGAAGCAAAGAAGACTAATTTTGTCCCGACTACGTGTCATCTCCACAAAAAATCGTCTATGGAACTTGTCCTTATCTCAAGCAAACGGCAAGTTTATCTGTGGTACACGAGGTCAACGAGATACCTAGGGACCACAATACTGCTGTCTGTAGTACAGCGACAGCGTCTGTATCCATCCTACCACCGGAAACATTTCGACAACCTCTTCTGTCGACTGAATTCTCGATTTGCGGTGTAAAAGACTTACTTTTGACGTACAACACACTCATCTCTGTGGACCCAGTCTAGGTTCACCCGGAATATTGAAAGAGGCGTTTTGTGTACTCGCAGGACCATTTTTGAGTTAATTAAGCTGGCTATCTAAGAGTGCTATCCCTACTGAGTGGAAGGATGCTAACGTAATTTCTAGTCATAAATCAGGTGATCGGCACCAGCTTGCCAACTACCGACCAATTAGTCTGGCGAGTATTCCGTGCAAGTTACTGGAGGTCCATAGTACTGAAGCATCTTCTCACCAACGATCTGCTTTCGATAGTCCAGTACGGGTTTCTGTCATGTGTAACCAACCTGATTCTGTTTGTGGACGGTCCAACTGAAGCCGAGGACCACGGCCCTGTTTCTGACGCCATTTCCTTTGATTTCGTCAAGGCGTTTAGCAGTGTGCCCCATGGGCCACTCTTACGACTTACCGCTGGGTGGTCTCGTTTCCAAGTAATCAAACTTTTAATGTTAAAGTTGATCCTACCCTTTCTTGTTTTGCACCCATCTCAGCGATTGTGCTTCAAGGCAGTGTTCTTTGTTTCTAAGATACATCAACGGCCTTTCGGTAATGATCTACAGCAACTGCTTAATGTATACGGATGATCTTAAAGATGGGAACTCCGTGATTACAGCATTCTCCAAGCCGAACTCGATGCCTCAAGCAGTGGTCACGAGAGCGGTCCATGGTAAAGGAAATACCCATGATGAGCTAAAATGCAAATGAGAAAGCAGTGTGAAGGTGCAGTAAATAAATCCAGCTGTTTGTTTGATGGTTATTCACCTAACACCTTCCAAACTCTTAACGGGGTCCATATCCGGCTTTCACTTGGATATGGTGGTCCAGTGTTATTTACTGGCCTTAAAAAACAAGTGCACTGGAATATGTTTGGCGAGTTGCTACGCAAACAGCTTCAGGCCTTCGAAACTTCACCCACTAGTCTGGGTTGAGAGTTGGTGATGATGATGAGTTAGGTCCCTTCTCGTCCTCTTCTTTTTTCCTTCTCTCTTTCTATATAGGGTTTGCTTCCTGTTCATGGTTGTGTGGTAGTTAAGCGTTAGTGTGAACCACTGATGTATTGTTGTCAATGATGATGATGATGATGACTGCTGTCCTCCTAATCTGGAAGAAGGGGTTTGGACAAGGTTGAACAAGGAGTATTCCGATCGCCTCACAGTTGACCGGTTTTTTATTCATTACGGTCAGAAAACATCCGGTATCATCTAANCATCTAAAAGCCTGATTTAGCTTCGCAAAAATCCACTGTGCGTAGCGGCGATCAGAGGCAGACATTAATGTCTTATTCACTGCACTCTCGGGCTAGGTTAGTTCCTCACTGCCAAGTGAACCAGACCCTTGAGTCGTTGGCTCCAGATAGGGTACCCCACAAATCCAGTATCTTGTTGTCTCGCAGGTCAGACGTTTGGGTCAGCTACTCGTGGTGGGGTTCCTCAAGCCAATCCCCTTCCGTGGTGTAAACGACGGGGAAGTACCAAATGTTATCTTCCTTGCGACATTGACATTTACCCATTAAGTCTTTCCCCTCCTGTTTTACTCCCCAAATTTTTTGTCTTCCGTTTGCCCTCGGATGATCATTGTTTTCCGAATTCAAGACAACTGGTAAATCCTAGTGTTTTCAATATCCACACTGTCCGACAAGTCAGTCAGCAAGCTTCTCTGTCAACTACCCTCTCAGGTGTGGAGCCTGGTGTAGGTTGTGTCGGGACTCTGATCTGCCATTTTAGCACCAATATTCACCTGAGCTCACCGCTAAATAACTTTGCATGAGTACATCTCTCGCAGAGTCTCTGGTGACGCCGACGCTGAAACTCCTGGTCAAGTTGGAATGAGAATGGCACTGAGCTCCAGAGCAGAACGCTGTTTAGTCTATCGGATGCCAGTGAACAGTCGCTTATGCGCTATCAGACTCGATGTGTAGGTTAGTCTGTCAACGCAGATCGTCATCATAATCATCATCACCGTAGCTAACATTTGTTAATTCTTATTTAATTCCCAAAGTTAGGGTGGATTGCTCCGGTCATCATCATCATAGACAGCAATACATCAGCGGCTCACACCAATGCTTAATTGCCACACAACCATGAAGA
>QNGE01005299.1:34063-45935 GCA_008508345.1 Paragonimus westermani | reverse complement strand
TGTGAACCACTGATGTATTGCTGTCTATGATGATGATGATCGGAAGAAACCACAAGGTAGCTAGACGATGATGTAGTCACGGGCTACGGAAGCCTTGACCACCCGGCTGTGCAAGGTTAGTGGTTGGTAGATGTCCATCTGGTTGCGGAGTTTGCGACCATCCACACCGCTGGTTGGAAACACTCTGACGTGGCATAGTATCGCGGTCAGTGGTGAGTCTATGTCCGCCAACTTGCCGACTCTTCTTTTTTCGTGAAACTCAACCGTTTGTTTGTTTATTTCCCTTTTCTTTTTTTCTTCGCCACAAGTTCGTGTATGTTTATTAGTCCGCAATTTCGTGGATCATTATCAAGAACAGCGACATCCCCAGTTCATGTGCGTAAAGGTACAGCTGAAAATGCTGATGAAGTGACTATTTCATGGCCTCAGGCGATGGTCACTCTAGAAGGCCGATATGAAAAGTACGATAGATACACGCATTAGGCACTTTTCCCACCGTCTGAAGGATTTCCTGATTCACCAAGTTTGCAAACAAGTTACCAGAGGATCGCATACGCTTAACAGAATTCGTAGAGTAAGCACAGCCATAACACTAAACGACGTGAGACGGATAGGGAGAGTGGTTGGGTAACAACTACAAATGAGATCTGGAGTTTAAAAATTTGCCAGTCAGACGCAATCGATTAATGAAGCACTGTAACCCCAACACCCCCAACCGTGTTTGAGATCTTTGAGCCGCCAACCAGAGAGATGAGTTTAACCGATGGAAACAAGCTTCGGAGTGAACTGGTTCATGCTTCGGTATCAAGTCATCGTATGGTCCTTCCAGCGTTGCAGATAAAGCTCCATAGGGCAGGCAGTAGGGGTTGATATAAGCTCGCATTGGAACCAATGAAACTTAAAACGGAAAACTGAGTCAGGTGTGCAGACTTCCACTTTCAATAACTTTTTCTGACGTCATATGGATGACCACATACAAGTAATGATACTCGGAGAGAAACAACCGGTGAACAACTTTGCCTTGAATACATGTGGTTTCGCAGCCATAGGGAAAGACGGAACACACGGTTACGAAGACGCACGTCACTATCTCGCCAATAGTGCGCCAACTAGCGAACATTGAGCGTCCCATCCACACATCAACCAGTGTTTATGCAACGATCCAAGTAGGGAAGGTCAGTCACTGGCTCTAACAAACCAAGTTCAGAAATGAACACAGGCGCTCTGTCATTAGCAACCATAGTCTAACCGCTTCCTGCTTTTTTCTTAAATATTCTGTATCACTGTTATAGTGACTGACAACTAGAACAAAATCTTCGCCTGTTCAGGTCTAGGACGGTTTGCAAATGAAAGATTCAAGCTCAAGCCACACGCATGCAGTAACACGTAAGCAGGTGATTCTAAACAGAGCTCAAAACATTATTCGCAAAACCACATCAAATTTCGCAGCAATACTGGTAGGTTGGAAAGTGGATTTAAATTTACGACGAATGACGTGCTGACGCTACTGCCGGCGGAGACTAACAAATACCCACCAATCTTGCTGTATTTAGCTGCTGATTTCACTAGGCAACCACTTGACAGAGCCGATGTGCCTACCCAAGTAAATGAAATTTACGACCACTGCCAACGTACCATTATCGATTGTGAATACAGATGTCTGCCGATCTTAGAATAACGTACTACGGTTCGCAAAAATCAAACACAAGCAAAAATGATGAACTGGCCGTCAGCTTGTTTGCAAGGTCTAGGCACTTTGGTTCTGAAGGTTTGAGTATAGAAGTAGCTTTTTTAGTAGTTAAGTCCTTTCTCACCCTCTTCTTTTCCATTCTTTTCTCATCCAGGGCTTGCTTTTCTTCTTCATAGTTGAGTGGCAGTTCAGCATCAGTATAAACCGCTAATATACTGCCGTCTATGATGATGTAGAAGGAGCAGAAGCAAGTACTGGAGAGAACACTACCCACATACTCTAAATCCTGAATTCGATGTGTGAAATGGTTCTGCATTGTCGTGCGCAAATTAACCTGTCACAGTTATCGGACGTCGGTGACTTGTGCTGGTCTGTTGGTGGCTCCCAATACATTCAGCATCCAACGTAAACGAATGAATGAGATCGGAGTGTGTGAGCGATGTGAGATTCCGTGTGCTGATGTCCGCCGGCCAGGATAACACGCACACACGAGTAGACCCAGAAACCTCTATGAACACCAAGTTAGCGACAAAACTTTTTGGCAATATGAAATTCCACTCAAGTGAAACAAATAACAACCTCCCAATGCACAGTACCCAATGTACGGTAGGTGTCAACCCAACCTTAGAAAATACTCCACATTTTTGTGCGAAATGTATCTCATATAAACAAGCTTTGCCATTTAACAGGCTAGACACGGTTAGCATGCTGCTCACAAAAAACAAAGTGAAGTCGGAAGCCATATCAGCTAACTCAACAGCCGACAGACACCCAAATTCTTACGTGAGCATTCATGTCTCAACCTACCACCATATTACACAGGAACTACAGGAATGGAAGAAGGTTCCCTTGATGCTTCAGGTACCGTTTTACAATTAGTTCACGGTGACGGTTTTTGACATACAGCACTCTCGACCGCGAGGAGAAATATTACACTGCGGTATGTACCAGAAGGTGAATTAGACACCTTCACGAGCTGCAAAACATCAAATTTCGCATTCAACTCACTCAGCTAGAATCATCGTCTAGGTGTGTCTTCAACTGTTGATGTCAGAAATTATTACTGTACGCAGGAGCTCACTGTAGATGGAACATTCCCCATTACCACCACTTCTAATATTTTCCAAATCTAGTAGGAGCGCCGTATGCAATTTATTATAATACCTAGAAAGACAATAGTATCTACTGTTAGTCAACTACACGATTCACATAACGGGGTCATCAACGATGCGTTACAGGAAATACTGTAGTTAATGGAGCTTTTAACAGAATACTCAAGTTTGGCAACTCAAGTTGGACCACACGAGTTAAACAATACATAAAAACTACGTTGCGTGCCAGATATTAAAGTCGGTGAAGGCTACAGGAAATTTTAAGGTAGATAAGAAACAGCGACTTCAGTTTCTAGAAACTGAAAGATCAATATCAATTTCTGATTGTGAACAGGAGACCATGAATTCGAAAGGTGAAAAATGTAAGCAGATGAAAGCATGCGGCTGTGGCCGGACAACTGTTACTTCAGTGGATAGACCAATGATCAAAGAACGTGATTAAGTTGACTATTTTTACCACATGGTTGTAAGGGCTAGACATTAAGTATCAGCGGAGGTGAGAAGAGATGAAAGTTTCAGCCGTTGTAAGATCAGCGGGGGTGAGGGGGACAGTATCCAAGTGTGCGTTTCACGCTTACAAAAATTCATAGTCTTGTCGGATACCGTTCAGCAACGAGGTACCAAGTGGATAAGAGGCATAAACGGTGGTTCGTTCGAGCACGCGAAACAACACTGAATGTTCCCGACGGAGCACACACGCTCGAAAGATAATCAAACCACAATCTGCAACATATCAGCTGCGCCCAGTCATAATAAAGATCTCTTTCAACTTGCCGGTTCAAACTGATCACGCCATGCATTCGCCTCGAAATCATGGGACAATTTTGTCGTCCACTTCCGTGTAGCGTACATTAGCACAGTTACAAGGTTGGCCGTTATCACGATGGCCTATATGACTACTCTTGAATTTCGTCTGTAACACAGTGTCTCGTGCGTGTTTAACATTATTGCCGTTTTTCTTAACTTTACTGCAACTAGGACCACCGGTGGTACCACTGTATCTCAGCTAGGCTCTGAATACCAGAAGGCCCCTTTTAAAAAACGTCCAGTTTTCCAGCACGTAGTTCTTCTAACTTTAGCGCACTGAAACAGTTTAACGATTCAAGTAGAAAGGAAGACAATCAACCATGCTGAAACGTAAAACAATGAGCGAGATGGTATGCAACTCACACAATGTACCGGTTCCTTAGGATCAACGTCCTTTTCTTGTTATTAACCTAGGATTTGTATTAATTCTCCTCATTTCTTGCACATCAAACCAGTGTTCATTCCCAAGATGCTCGATAGATGGTGGTTGCCATCGTCAACCAGTTTCAATTCACACCGACTAATTGCCTCCGGAGTTCGCGTAACTAGGCAGGATGAAAGGTAGCCCACTAGTTTACAAAAGGCAATACTGCTGAGGATTCAGAATGCTTAGAACTAAAGACACCTACTGGAACACCCGAAGGCAAGGTAACCAAACCAGCATAACATCCCTTTTAGTAAGAAACCGACAAATCAGTGGGTACATGCTTATATATTGCAGCTAACGTAACAGAAGGTGAATCAGTTCACCCGTGGTTCTTGTAGTTGTTAAAACACCTTCAGAGGGTGAGAAAAGGATTTTGCCACTGGTTCGTCTTTATTCCTTATCTTCACCAGTGACCTTTTTTTCTCTCGAACACGCTTCAACTGTTGTTGCAAGCTGAAGTTGCTATTCGGCGACCACATTAACAAGCAATAAACCATGCGATACTTGAATAAAAATAGTACGTTAAAGTATCTACACTCGCGCTCAAGTTGTAGTATACAACCCAATATATTCACAAAGTGCAATATTTCTTATTTGGGTATTAATAAGGAAGAACGTCTCGGCTCTTCCTCTTAAGAGCTCACTTCCAACCTCCTTGTTATCTCCTCAGAAGCGACTGACTCCGGCAAAGCGCATTTACCGCGGCTTCCATCGTCGCTCACCACCTACAGAACCTTACAGAGAGGGCGAAAATAACCGTAACGAAGGTAACCCTGCAATTCGCAAGAGCCTAGTTACGGAACATTTTCTTCCCAAAGTCTGTAACCGGACCATCTTAATGGATTTCATTGCTGAGCTCCAAAAAGCACACAGGTTTGGTACCTCAGGCATGCTCCTTGGATGGGCTCAATTTCGACCAGGCTAAAAGCTGCCCTCAGGTAGTGAATCGAGCATATCTTCTAGACCTCTAAACAAGAATGTGGTCCAAAAGACGCCAATCACACGTACCAGAAGCCCGCTGTGTACCCCTTAGGGATGCTCACCTACATACAAGGAGTGGCGAAATGCCCACTTTATCTTGAGAAATCTCTTAAAGTTACCGGACAGAGAAGGGCTATTATTGAAAATCTGCCATCTGTCCCACCTTCAGTTATTACACCCCCTTCCCAAGCTCTTCCTCTAGCCCAAATACATTTTCCCTGGTACAAACTAGAAAGTAGCTCTCAGACGCTTGACATAGTTTTCATTAGTAGGAAAGCAACGATCGTGAAACTATTAATTGCAAAGGGTCCCACCGAAGATTGGCATAGATGAAAGTTTTACCTAAACGACTGGGAAAAACAAACTCTTGGTCCGTTCTCTGCGAGTGCCCGAAGAGAGGACTTCTCCTGATAACCTAGTTGTTACGGCGTTATGTAGGGAGTGCCATTCGATGGCCTAAAATGTGATATCACCGGTTTGGCAGTCTACTCTACCTCTGGAAAATTTTCAGTAATTAACCTTCACTTTTCCGTGCTAGACGTCAAAGATCTCTTATTCAAAGGTGATTCATATAGTATGACGAGCCCAGAAAACATTCGCCTCAGGATTCTTAATGGGATGGCGGAACCATTTCATAAGGTGTTCAAACAAAACTCAGACTACCATTTTTCACAGTGCATGGAATGAAGCCACGGCCATGCTTACCTCCAAGGCCATCGGCAGTCTCCCCTAAGTTATCTGTCAATCGGCCTTACTAGAAGCCTAAACAAGATAATGGAGCATTAGTTGAGGCTCACCGCTTTCCAATGCTTATGGATTATCCTTCGAACATGTCTTCCTTCCTAGTCAGGCATACGTGAAATACATGTATATCTTCATGGATAACCTGAGAGAGGTCAACGACGATGGTCTCATATCAAATATCGTCTCTCTCAATATCACCACGACTTTCAACCGTGAACCAGATACTCCCTCGCACATTAACTGGGAGCTTATGACATGCGAGGAGACTCTTCGATAGATTGCTTTTTTTCTTAATGGCAGAACCTTCGGAGCTGAAGCCACGTCAGACTTTCAATCTCCCTCTCTGATTTTTACAGGGTTCCTCAAGGATCAGCATTCAGTCACCCATTATTTTTAACTTTCATTTAACGAATATCGGAGTTGAAACATTCAAAGACAAATGGGGATTAACCTCAAACCTTCTGTCTAAACGATAGCTGCCGCTCGGAAAGCCAATAAAACACTGTACTAACTTGAGAAGATAGTGATTTCTCGGAATTCAAAGGCTCAGTATCTTTTCACGGCGCATGTGCAGTCGTATCTTTGATACTACATGCAAGCCTGGTGGTTATACCTTGTTGCAAAGGTGAAAGTACTAGAATGAGTACGAAGCTAGTTTACAAAGCTGGTTGAAAAACTTGAGTGTATAGACTACCAAAGCACACTCGGATGTTTTGATTTAGTTTCTCTAGAGAACGAAAGAAAGTACAGGAACCTCATTAAAGCTATCAAATTGTTCAGTTTTACTGATACCAATGAGCAGCTGTTTACCCGGAATGATGACCTAGCGAGTGGACAGCGTGTGGAGAATTGGAGCACATCTACGTTTATAACCGTGCCTGTTCTCCACAATAGTAAAAACAGAAAACCGATTGGTGGACGACGGCGTTTATTGCAAGTGGACTGGGAAAATGAACTGTAAGTGAAGCGCGACAAAAATCAGAGCACGACCAACCAGCTAGCAAACGACCGGAAGTTCTTGTTATTGTGGCCTTGGACAGTCGAACAAACGAGGATGCAGACACGCAACCAAACAATATCAACAATGCCTACGATGAAAATAAATAGCGTAGTTGGAAAACGTGGCAAACCATGTGTCTACAAGCGTGAATGCCAACTCAGAAAACCGAGTTTCGGCAAACACATTCAGGCTCGCTTCTCTTCTACAGTTCTGAGAGTTTGAAATAAATTGCCAACCGAAGTAGTACCAGCCACAACGACAAATGAATTAAAGCACGAACCTGGAGAACGCTGGCTGTCAGTCTAGAATTTGAAAGAGTGAACGCATGCTTCACTCCATCCTTCTAAGACAGTCTTCTATCTCCCCCTTTTTCTTTTTATACATACAGCACTGTTCACCAAGAGTCCCCTCCTTTCTGTCTCACACGTGGACTCCAGCACACACCACACAACCAGATTCCGCAATAAGTAAACTAACACCACTAAAGAGAGTGAATCTAAGTATCAGTCTGACAAACAGTCCACAGAGGACAACAATTCTCCTTACTGCATTCACAGTCTCGTTCCTAGGAAATCATGCGAAGCTCTGTCCTGTCCACTTGTTGTCGGATCATCGGAGCTCATTTGTGGAAGAAAACCGACACTTTTTGGCAATCTGTAATTTCTGCAGCATAACCTGGCCAAATCCTCCAAAGTATGTCCGGCAGTGATCTGCTTCACGTTGAAAATCTAAAGCCCTGGAATACCAGTGATCTTACTGCATTGCTGACAGACCTGGATACGATCAAGCGCCCGCCGAGCGAATGCAGCATCCACATTAACAACAGTGGTTGTGTACACGTGGCTCAAGGTGGACCCTGACAATGGATTCGGCAGAATAGACAGAAAAACCGGTCCGAATAAAGGCGCACGCACCGGGTTGTTGTGCAACTTAATTTCGACCCACCAGCACGAGACGGCTGCAAAAAATTGGTTCACCACTCATGAGATGATGAAACGGACCTTTCCCCGTACTGACAAGGTATCTTATCAAATACAATGGGGTTCACGTAGGATTGCCACCCCAGTACGCTATTCGCGTTATGTGTAATGGTTAGAGGGGAGATATAATCATAAATGGCTGTAAACAGCGCATAGCCGAGAAGCTGCAAGCAATCCCACAGGGACGCTCACATACGCCCAGGCTACGATGGAACGGCTACCACCACCAAGAGGGCTCACAAAACTACGCCGCCAGTAACGCACTCACCCTTATTACTGAGGCTACATTCCCATGCTCTCCCTCGTGCACTTCTGTCTCTTTCTGCACTCATGCAAACGAAAAAGTAGCCTCGAAGTGCGTGTACACCGACTGTCTGAGACTTCTGAACAAACTACCAGAAATCAGACTGCTGGTCCACGACAGTAGCCCTCACATTCTAGTTTTAAAAGACACCTGGCTTTTTGCGGATATCGGTGATAAAGAACTGAATGTCCCTGGTTACTCTTTGTACCGGACGTACTCCTCCCATGGACGCATGGGAGGCTCCGCCGTTTTCCTAAGCCAGAAGCTCCCAGTGCAAGCTGTCCTAGGGGAACTTACCTTCCCAGAGAAACGCGACACGCTCTGGATCAAACTCCAACTTCGCAGACGTGACACGCTTCTCACCGGTGTTATGTACAGTTCGCCGTCAAACAGTGCATCCGACGACGAGGCTATTCCTGCTACCCTGGACAGACTCACGTCTACCCAGCGTTTCTCCCATCTTCCTATTATGGATGACTTCAACGCACCCAAACTCAACTCTATGGCGGCTTCTTATGAGGGCTGTGGCTGCGGGTTCTCGAAACCCTCGGCAATGTTGATCCATGAGAAAGCCTGGACACAGCATGTCGATCTACCTACAAGGCACCGTCCTTGCTCGATCTGGTTATTACGAACGAGGCTCACCTGATAGATAGGGCGATCATCAAACCACCGCTGGGGCATAGTGAATACGTGCTAATAACCTTTGACTTTATCTGTTACTGGCTCCAAAATGCTGTAACAAAGACTTCATTCAAAAACTTCTAGAAAACAGACTTCAACGCACTAACGACGTTCTTAAGCACACTCAGTCTTACATCCGAATCAGTAAACTGGAACTACCTTTCCTTTAAAGCTGCCATTCACGAAGCTGATGGGGCACTGGGTCCTCGAAAACTGTGGAAGTTTTCCTCTGGTGCACCGTTTCCGCGAAACATACGCCGCCTTCTTGAAGCACGTTCTCGTCTATTCTCTAAGCAGAAGCTAACTGGTAGGCCAGAGGATCTAGAGGTCTTTCGCTCTGTGCGGAACAGGTGCAAGCGGGAAATCCGGCAACACACCCAACAGGTACAGTCAAAAATCCTACAGGTAGCTCACGAGAATAAGAATTTTCTTTGCAAGTGTATACGTCGCCAGAGAAAAACTAAGCCCTCAGCACTTTCTCTGCAGCTTCACGACGGGGAAACCTCCTCCAACCCACAAGTAGTTGCCGATGTGTTTAGAGAATACTACTCAGCAGTCTACAATGTGGATCTGCCAACCTGGCATCCAATTCTCCCGCGTAGACACTTCCAACACCCCCTCCTGACAGCCGACTTCTCTGTGTCCGACTTTCAAGACCTCTTGCTTTACATCAATCCTTATAGTGCCATGGGACCAGACAAGATTTATCCCCGGCCCCTCGGTTTGGCGGTGCTTCTCTTTGATCTGTTTAAACAGACACTTCAGACAGGCACTCTTCCGGAGGCATGGGAAAAGGCCACTGTCTCACCTGTATTTGAAACAGCCGATCGTCACTCCCCTGCTAGTTATCGATCGGTCAGCCCTACCAGCATCCCATGCAAGATAATGGAGCGACTGTTAAAACGCACCATCTCTAAGCATTTCTTTTCCAATAGCCTTTTCTCTTCGACCCAGCATAGCTTTCTTCCCGATCGGTCATGCATAACCAATATGTTAATCTTCATGGATAGCCTAACAGAGGCCGCAGACAATGGTCATATCTCGGATGCTATCTTCTTCGACTTTGCCACATCCTTCGACCGTGTCCCACACGGTCCTCTGTTGCATAAACTAGAAGCTTACGGGATCCAAGGAGAGGTTATCTGCTGGATAACTTCCTTTCTTGGTAACAGAAAATTCAGGGTATAAACCGGTTCAGGTCTTTCGTCTCCATCCACAGTCTCTGTGGGAATCCCTCAAAGATCGGTGCTTGGTCCATTGTTGTTTCTGATCTACATCAGTGATCTCCTCGAGTTGATCTCTAGCGATGCCCTCCTTTATGCCGACGACTTAAAAATCTGGAACGCCTGTGACCCAAATGCGTTGCAGATTGACCTTGATCGTATTAAGTGTTGGTCAGAGGATTGGAGTCTCCCTCTAAACGACAGTAAGTGTGCGCACGTCACTCGGAAGAGACTCCGGGAACCTATTCGTGATACACGGTGCACAAAGTGTAGTAGGCATCACGAAAGTAGACCTCAAAAAAGACCTAGGGATCTGGCTGTCGTCTGGTTTGTCCTTCTCTTATTATCACCAGCTAGTAGCCAAAAGGGGTTTTATGACTCTCGGGATGATCAAAAGAACCTTCTTCCGGATAGACGAGCACGCCTTTCACACGCTCTACGGAGTCTACATAAGGCCACTGCTCGAGTATACCAATCAAGTCGTCTACACCAGTTTGAAGAACGACACCCGCCAGTAAACGTGTCCAGCGAGCAGTCACCAAACGGCATCTCTCCTACGAGTCACACCTCGAAATTCTTGATCGTTATTCACTTGAGTTTCGTAAACTCCGCGGGGACTTGATTCTCACACACTTTCTCTTTAGCACAGGACTTGGGCCACCAGCCTCGAACCCGTGTACGAATCGCTTAACCAAAGATACCGCAGTCACTCCACCCTGATGCACCCTTTTACAAGCAGGGCTACTGTAGGGCAGGTCTTTGTCTCAGTGGTTCACATTGGCCAATGAGGTGACAAAGAGAAGTTTTACAAGCAAAGTCCTCGGACAAACTCTGTCACAGGAGGGTACCTCACGGGATTAGCTTGTCGCCAACTGTACATACTGCATTTTATAACATGTAATGTGAGGCAACGCTAGTAAAAGAAGCGTGCGAACAATGCAGTCCTATACTTTCTAACAGACAATACGTTCATGTTGAGCTGTGCTGCACTAATATTTCCATGACTACCATTTGGAAGGGCTAACAATTGCGTGATACCTGCAGAAGTGTACTGACCCAGAGAACTCGAGATCTCAACCTACCACCCCAAATTGGATCTATCTTGAATGTCAAAGCAAGCTTTATGTGATTATCAAGCACTACGAATACTTTCCCCCTGAGGTGATGAGTTTCCCCTTAGGGGATCGATAGATGCGTGTCAAAAACCTGTTTTCAGTACTCGATTTAATCCCAAGTGGTGGACCATGTTCTTGACGTTTGAATTGCCAATCAACTGTACCGCTTAACAGTGAATGAAGCAGCAGGATTGCACCCGTGTTGTTCGGGACTCAAATCAGAAAGTGAAAACTTTAAGGCATACAGTGGTAACAATCCTTTACGGAAACAAAGAAATGACGGAGGACGAACGGCATTAAGTGAAGAGACAGAAGCCAGAGCTGAGAACATTAAACTGAAGATCCTCCCCACGTTCAATGTGAGAAGAGGGACTAACCATAACGAGATGTCCAATATCACCTCATACACAGTACATCAATCATACAAATGACCTTGAGCCACGGAGCAAACGATTTCAGGGATTTCAGTTGTCCGCATAAAGGTTACACACTGGACATTTACACCACCTAGATTCAGTCATTTTGTCCGTTTAGATAATTAGAGAATTTTTGCTGATCTGAAAATTGATCCACGTTTTTATTTCATTCAATCCTGTGGGCCAACTACGTACTCATCTTTTTGTTAGAGATCAAGCGATTTCTGATGAGTAGTCGGGGGTTTGGTTTATTTTCAAGTTGACCATCACTAACATTCGATCGCAGTGTTCGCATTCAGATAGAATTTTCAGCCAGCCTCTTTCGAAAAGAAGCACTAGACTCGAGTTTCTCTCTCATTAGAGCTCGTCCGTAGTGCATATCCTTGCCA
>QNGE01005299.1:0-33629 GCA_008508345.1 Paragonimus westermani | reverse complement strand
CTGCATCACCCTTCCCCAGGGCAACATAAATTCTATGGATTCATCAACCGCCGCAACTATCTCCCATCTGAGACCGACGACTGAACTTATGAGGACTAATCATAAATATCTTTATCCTATAGTTTACACAAAAGCCATTCAACTTCGTACGTTTTCCCTGTTTTAAGCTTTGATTGTTTTTCCAATAAAGGCCAAACGTGGTTCACTGAGACAAATTTCAAAATATGTTTCAAGGCAGTTGCCAACTGTCACCGTCAACTACTTTACGTATTGACCGTTTGTATGACTCGCCTCAGTCACTGTTCTCATATTTATTGCACTGAAATTAGCCTGATCATCAAACACAGGCCAAAGCCTGCGCTTACGCGATTAGCTGCTCCATCCAGTTGACTTGAGCTATGGATAACATGGAGAACAATCACACGCAGAAGGTGATGAGAAGCTTTCATTTGATACGCTCGGGGTAAATGCTAAGTATCACTTCCAATTCTAATAAATGTTACGTTGATAGGATAATTCCTCTGCACCGCGACATACAATTAGCGTTCTGAACGTCGAGTGGTGACTGGCGATAAAACATACTCTTCAGTGGTTTGCAGACATCTTGTGTCGATCTTTTTTCGCGTAGAATTTTGTGTGGACGCCACGTGACCTCATGGGGATTAGAAACGATGTGGTAGAGTGTGCAGAATTAACTGTCGAAGATTCTTAGCAAGAGAGTAGAACATGACACCCTTTTTACTCCGTTCCGTGCGCACGGAGGCTGGAAACAGCTATACGATGATGTCATTTGCAACGACTTCTAGGAACAACAGCCTGTCGACCGATATCTATCTGAAGTCCTATGAACAGCAGGAAGAAGTATACATTTCATACAGACAAGTCAGCTGGAAAGGTTGCCGTGCATGGTACCTCGTCAAGCGTGATAGTACCCTGGCTTAATTACTATGTACCAATGTATGGTTGTGTATTTCCACTCTGACAGTATCTTTAAAACTGTGCAAAAGTGAGCATTTCTAATTCGGGGTATCTTGTACTCCACCTCGTAAATGGCAATAAACGATTTTATGGGACTTGAAAAAGTGAACTGACGTCAATAATGGATTGTTTTGCAAAAATTGTATAAGGAATATCTTCATCACGGAGCTGGTATCTTCGACGCCAATTCGATTTGTTCCGAGTTTCTTATCAATACCGTCCAAAGCTCAAGTCAACTGAACGGACCAGCTGCTGGTCCGAACGCATCTTACTTACTTGGACGTTGTCCAAAACCCAATTAAGCTCTATGGGCAGCATACGTTTCAATCAGTGGACGACACCTAAGTATGCAGTATGCGTCCACACCGATAGCTGTACCGTCCGGTGATCTGTGAGAAACAATTGTAATAAACACACGGGTGAATTCAAGGCAAACTTGCATATGAACTGTTCAAGGCGCATTATAGTGGCCCCTCCAATCCCATTGAGGAACTTTGATAAGAGTTTTACAACCGTGGACCTGGCTGATCCACCCTACAACGTTCGACGTCCGTGAAATATGTTGGCTCCGATTACGACGTTGGCACTCAACGGAAAATTATATTTATCCATGGTATGGAGGTTGAACTGCTGTGGCTGAAGTAGTACAAGTGAGAAGCAAAGTTATCGTCGCAGGAATAACGAACATGATGGCGGGTCGTTTGTTGTCGGATAAGTGAGCATTGAGCGGGGTGCAACTGCTAGGTTACACTAAAACATTGCTAAAACGCAATAAACTGGATAGTGCGCAAATTGTCAGTGATAGAGTGGGATATATTACCTATGTATACACCGTGTCATATGGATCGCAAGTAGAAACAACCATATGCTAATGTCAAGTGTAATCACTCTTAGGAATGACATTTCCTCGGCCGTTTTCGAACTGAAATACACACAGAGAAACAGACTGAGCACATATGCCAGGTATAGAACAAACCCAAAAACGTGGTGGCATCGCATGGATTGAAACTTACCTACAGTTTACATTTTAAACGCTATACGGTAGGCATCACAAATTCATTTACAACTCCCAAACCAAGCGAAATTGAGCGTTTCAGAAGGATGTGGGCACGTGTTTTACCAGAAAAATTCTGATGAAATCGGAACACGCATTGCAAAAATTTAGTATACTCGACAAACGTTGTATAGTTGCTTTAAAATATACGCTTTACTCTCCCACGGGAAGATTGAGAAATTCCTTTTCGCCCCTGAATGACCGTTCCGAACCCGTTTCGCCCTGGAAACCCCATACCGGCAAACAACACAGCTGCACTTTCAGGCATCGATCTGGTGGTGATGAGAGAAATGAGCCAGGTGACAGTCAAATCCTTAAGTACTTTTCATGGTTAAATTGCGCGATAACGGTTGCATTCAGCGCACTATGTATCACTAGTAAGTTTTCGGAGTATCTTCCAAACGGTGTAAATGTACATCTACTGTCTTTTGGACGAATCCAGTTATTTGAAGAGCACTTAATTTGGTCATGGTCAGTCTGTAGTGGAGTCTATTCACAAACATTCCAGATTTCTGAAGTCATCAACATAAGGCACAGTGTTGCGAGAAATAAGGCCGGTGGTGCCATAGATATTTTACAAACAACAGACGATCAAGTACAAACCCTTGAAGATTTCTAGAGCAGAATCCAGAGTAGGAGAAGAAATATCCGGTTCAGTTTTTACTACGAAAGGTTTGTTACCAACGTATAATGTAATACAGCGATTTCAGCCATTTCAGTGATTTGTTCACGGGTTCGAGACTGAGGGCCCAGTGTACCCGGATCCAGTCAGTTTGTTCGTTTCGGTGTCCGGCGGTTTTCTGTTGACCTGAAAGGCAGTCATTGAAAACAGGATGTTGCACCGCTCTTGGCGGTTACAGAGAGTACCAAGAACAGAGCACAATAATAATCTAGCAGAAGAGAATGATTTACTAATCTAACAGTTTATTAAGTAGATGGGAATCCAATAACAATTTAAGATGGTCCCTAGAAAAGCAACTAACAAACTCTAGTGGAAGGTCGCTCCGGTAGTTGATAACCATATAACAGAAGAACTGTTGTCTTAGCAAGGTCCGAAGTCGAAGCTTATAGAGTTTTTTGTCCTGACCTCTTCGAAGGTTTTTACTTACTAGTGTTGAAGTGACTGCTTGCGTGAGTGTTTGATGATTATTCGTTAATAGAATGTTTGTGGCAACGTTCCCTGCTCTATATATTCCCTTCTCGTTGATTCGTATCCTTACTAAATATTGATACTGTTTACTTGTAAACTTGTTTCCGCGTAGATTTTTATTCCTCACTTTCCCTCGCCGGACCTTTATTTATATATACCGTGGTTTAATTTTCGCCTGACCGCTTCGCCATCACGTGAATTTTGGGTTCGGTCACATTTACGTGAACCGTTAATCTCGGGACTTGTGTGCTTGGTGGATTCAATATCGAAGTTTGTTGTTATCTTCCACTATTTGGTTTATCATATTGTTTTCGAACATTAGCACCTTATTATTAAGAAACTCGCCAATAGGACCGTCTTCCTTTTCGCATCCGAATAGGTTTCTCGACGGGCTCAGAATTTATAGACGCTCGTTACTTACAGACGTGGGTATCGTGGATCCAGCATATCGATAGACTTTGTTAGAAGGCTAAGCGTTGCTCGAACAACCACTGGTTTTCCGGGATTAACAGTCAGTATGACTGTTGGTTGCGCCTTTTGATTGTGTTGACGGATTTCTTACATGTAGCCATATTTATTAGAATGTGAAAGGTTTCAAAATCCTCCTGTTTGTCCACTAGCTTCTGTTTACAGAATAGACGAGGACGTACGTTGAGAAGTATGCTTATGTTTTGAGGAAGCGTCAAAAGCGGGGAAGACCCATACTTTGTCAGGAACAGATCCACCACCAGCTTTTTCACCGACAACTGTAAAAGAGTGATAGTTTAAGTTTACTGAGTCAGACTGGAGACCGAGCTTACTTAAGATTATCTTGTGCGTCGAAGTTTGCCTTCGGGGAATTTCGGACCAGAGACTTTGTTTCAGCTTTTTGAAGCCAGTAACAGATTAAATGAAAAACTAGTAGCAGGTGACTACTATGCCCAGCATTGTTTCGAAGATCACCATATCTATCGGGTGAGCTTCGTTCGTGATAACCATTTCAGGCCAAGGGGGTGTCTATTCTGGGCGGTGCCTTGTATATTGCCTGACATGCGCCGTGCAGACCTTCTCATAGATAAGCAACACCAAGGACTTTGGATATTCGCGGCCAAAGTCCTTAGGGGAAGCAGCTGCCCAGTTTAGATTGAGTGCACTGATATCTCCCAACATGAGAAGATGGGAGAAACGCTGTGCAGACAACAGACTGTTTAGAGCGGCAATAATGGCATATTCGTTGGATAGGTTTCATGGAGGCTGACGGTAGATAACACAGACGAGGAACGTGTGGCTACGTTTAGCCGAATTTTGAACCAGAGTGCGTCGCTTCTCTGGGAGGTAAATTACCCTATAACATCCCGCACCGAGATCTTCCGGTCTAAAATGTCATGACGATTTACCATGCGTCCACGGAGGGGTCTGTTCCGTGAAATGAGCTCCCAGGAACATGCACTTCGCTGCGAAGAACCACATCCATGAAAAAGCGATATTTTGAACTTTAGCGCCGTGAACCAATTGTTTGACTGCCGGTGGTGCTTTTAATAGCCTCAGATAGTTAATATATGAGCACTCAAGGGCTACTTCCTAATGTGGCTTGGCACAAAGAGAGGCAGGAGGGCACAGAGGAGAGCTTGCGAAAGCAGTTTTGGAAGCAAGATGGGATGCGTGAACGGTAGCAGTTTCACACGCCTTCTCGTGATGTATCGGTCAATTCATTACAGGTTGAGCACTTGTGAACACCCCTGTGAAATGTTTCGTGCGCTTTTGTTTGTCCAACGACGGTTCTCAAGCCGCATTCCATTTCTGAGCTATTGAGGAACTCACGAAATTATGAGTACAACTGTAAAATGACACCAGTCTACCCGAAGAAATTTCATCCGAGGCGAACCGAGTATGTGCCATTGTGTGTGCATGGTTGACTCCAGCAGAATCACACGGTTATGAAGCTAAAGAATAAAGTGATGTCCGACAGAAATGTTTGAAGTGGGACTGTGGGCGGTGCGAAAGAGAGGTGATGTTGTGTATCATCTGTGCGGGCTAATCCTTCAGACCTACAAAACTTCAGAGACGGTTGGCCATCCAAGAGTGTGACGGGGGCCGCCTCCGTTACGAGTGTGGGCACGTGGGTTGATCCAGTTGAGATTTTGTTCCCAACCCTAGCATGTCGTATAGAACTTCTTCTTCGGCTTGGAGTCTGGGGACAGCCTCGATGCGTGACCAAGTTCTGGCAAGCTGAGGGCGCTTCTGCTCCCCATGCAATGAGCGACAAAGTGGGACTCCCTTTAAATTACCATCAGTCGCCTTCATTTTGACCGTTTCATCCAAAGCTTTTAATGTGGTAATACTGGCAGATAACGCCACAAGTAGCAAGAGTGAACTCCCGGTAGCTTCAGAGTGAAGCATGTTAACGAAAACCAAATTTGTTAAGTTCGGGAGAAAGGATGTGCGCAACACTGTTCGGGTTTGTAAACCTTAGAAGAGTTTGTGATGTAACGTGCCTTTCCCTTACCAAACGTTCTAATACTGCTTGACTGCTAGACATGGGTTCCTGCTATGCGGCTTCCCCTAGTCTACTCGCGCGGAGACAAGAAAGACATGGTTGCGGTAAACACGCTGTATTGCCAAGAACCAGCTCGACCGATTGAATGAAATGCCTGTAAATATATATCGTGAAATAGTGGCCAACTATGGCCATTTGCTTTATGAGTCCCTGTCTGCTTGTTTAGGCCACTTCGTTTCCAAGTGGCCAAGTAAGGCCAAATCCATAGGCGTTAGTTTTTCGGGGTGGCGTGACACCCCCACTCACTTGCACGTATCCTGCTTGTCGGTCCGACGTGCCCCCAGTGCTTTGCTGCTGTCTGATTTCGTCAGCCGTCACCGCGGCCCTGGATGGTTTGAAATGATGACTGATTCAATCGGCCGTCACCGATATCCTGACTAGATTGTTTTGGTGAATTTGCCTCCTAACACCTACCCTATATTGGCATGTATCATAGGACTGACATCTTGGATTCACTTGTAGTGGTTTCACGGGCTTCCTTGTTCGTTTGGACCGTTCAAGAGAAAAAGAGCCTGGTGTTGTCTCGGTGATGATTGACAGCGGCCCGTCAGCCTTTTTTCCAAATCGAAGGTGTCCAGGAGAATCTCCCAACGTGATGAAGCTGAGTCTGGTTTGCTCGGAAGTAAGCCGTGGTCCCGCCGTAACTGGTTGATATGTCTTCTACAGGTGTCTTCCCCGACAGTGACTTCGTGGATCACCTTCCCATTGCGTTTTGAGATCACTGCAGGTGTCCATTTACCTTGACCTCGGAAGTTTTGCGCAAGCGCTGAGTCGCCAATATGGAAACGCCGTTAGCACTGTGCGTAGCCTGCCCTGTGTGCTTCGTTGGCGAATGTGATTGGTGATGGTCTGCTATTGTCGAACCTTGTGGGATTTTTCCGTCCGAACATACATTCAGCTGGAGAGATTCCTCCCGGTGTGTTGTGATTAGGCGTAGTGCAATGGGCAGTCAAGAAATGTCGAATGACATCTACTGGAGTCTCCTCTCCCTTGGCTTTAAGTAGTGCCCGTTCGAAAGTATCCGCGAACCTCTCAGCTTGACTATTATATTGTGGTTGATACGGTGGAGATAATTTTTGCCGAATGCCATGATGTTCGCAAAATGTTCGGAAAGTTGCGGATGTGAATTGTGATCCATTATCCGATACAATAGACTACAGAGTGCTAAAATAGCTGAATAACTTGTTGAGCTCTGATATTAGTGATATAGAGTTCGGGTTTGTCATTGGGAAAACTTCCGGCCACTTGGTGAATCCATCGACCAAGATCATGTAGTACTGACCATTAACTGGCCCCCCGAAATCCAGATGGAGACGTTGCCACGGTTTTTCTGCGTCTGGCCATGGTTGCCACTGACACTTCGGGGGTGCTTTGGCTGCTAGCTGACATCCTTCGCATCTTTGACAGAACCGCTCAATTTCCGGATCCGTCTGCGGCCAATATACGTAACTGCACGCGAGAGCTTTCATTCTGTTGATACCTAGATGGCCGGTATGAAACTGCTTCAGTACTTTGTCGCGTAACACCCTTGTCACGACGACCCGGTCACCAAACATGTGACAGTCATCAATAACGGAGATTGAGTCACGTCTACGAAAAAACTGCCGGATATTGGAGTCCAGGTTTCGTTGATTCCACCTCGTGCGTAAATAGTGCATCCCCTTCTGTAAGACTTCGTTGTGATTGGTTAAGTTCTTTATGGTCGTAGCAGTAACGGGCATGGCTCTTATGTTGTCGAAGAGGGCTTGATAAACCTTCGGTTCAACTGTAACTGTCGCAATGATAAAGTCATCAGATTCTGTTTGCTTTGAGTTGATTAGGCGTGATAAGGCATCGGCTTTGCCAAATTCGTGCGTGTTCCGGTATTGAATATTGAAGTCATAGGCGAGTAACATTGTCACCCAACGTTGCAGTCGGTTTGCAGTGTTAACCGGAATGCCATTCTTTGAACCGAAAATAGTCAGCAAAGATTTGTGGTCTGTGAGAAGAGTGAACCGCCTACCATACAGCATTTTGTGAAACTTCTTGACTGCGAAAATAATGGAAAGTGGCTCCCTTTTAATTTGACTATATTTCTTCTCGGCTGGTGTCAGTGATCTGGCAGCGTGCGCAATGGCTTTTTCTGATCCATCTGGAAAGACATGGGAAGTTAATGCACCGAGACGGATTGAAGTGGGTCAGAAGAAAATCAGAAGTAATAATAATAATAATAGTATATTTCTCAACCCATTTGTAAGAAACACGCTCAGATAAGCGTGATCAGTGCACACATTTTAACGTGAACTACATAGCGAACACATCATTGTTAATTGTACAGGACACCAATTATGGAAAGAGAGCAATACAACAGACAAAATAATAAAGCAAAACTCTAGTTTATGAAGAGGCAGATGGCTCACTTGCTTATGAGACAATATTTCTCAAGATTTTCAATATTCGATGAAAAATGTCGAGTTGTTACATCAATTGTTGCTTCACAAGGCTAAAGTGGGCCTAATGTTCAAGGTCATGTCAGAAAAGGATTTTTCAGGATGGAGAAAATGGATAGTCGAAGAATTTCGCCATTAGTTGATGCGGATGGTCTCGGAAAAATATGTAGAAACTTTTGGGAAGATGAGGGAAGATAGGCGGGTACCAAGTTTTCTGAAGAAATGGACGATCTTCGGGACTGGACTCCGTTGTTTCCTCAAATCGATGGAATTTCACGAATTGCTCAAACAGTGCCGGATTTTGATTTTCCGGACGTTGTGGAATGTTGTCTCGCGTTAGAATTTATCGTGGAATCAAGAATGGAAGGCAAAATTACGTGATAAGTAGAAGAACGTAAAATGGTCATGTGAAGTATGACAAATGATGGGGTCTGACATTTTCTGGCTAAATCTTTTATATAGAATTTACAATTTTGTGCTAGTTAATAAAATATATATCTCAAACAAATAATTGTTGTCGTATAACGCGAAAAGTGATCAATTCACAGATTATCCTAGTATATGACTACAGCCGAATTCCGATGTCGATTTAGTGTGTACGGCCGTTGTGTTGAATGGGAAGATATTTAGCAACACAGAAAGATTATCAGGTGGTCTGTAGAATAGGAAGAGGCATGTATTTATATGTAATGATAAGATGCGAACAGGTTAAGCTATATATTCTCTAAACTGTTTTAACTTGCACAGCTATTGCGTAATGGTTGATAGCTATACACAGCTGATAATCGTTGAGTATGCAGCAAGAGTACCAGGATGGTTTGGTTACTACTAACGGGGATGTTTAAGATGTCATATGTTGGCTGTAGTTTTGTTATGCAGCTGCAAGTTTTCGACAAAGCTGTGTACAAGATCTATCCTGCTGGAGAAATGATAAGTTTCGAAATGAGGAATTTCTCAAATCGCTGAATTGATAGCTTTGATCAGTTCGAAGTGTGTGTGACGTTATATCCTGTGGTATAGATTCACCCTCCGTTATTATAAGATTAGATCAGATGGTTAGACACTATTAGGTCCGTTTTGAAAGATGTCTTCTTCAAGCAGGCAGAAATTGAAGATTAACACGACGTTCTTTAATGTCAGGAAAGTGTCTAAGCTTCGTTTGAATTGACGTATCTTCTTACTGGTTCTAATTGCATGTGGAAGTTTGTTCCAAATGTAGGTATATTTCACTAGGAAAAAATTTGAACGGAGTTTTCTACGGGATTTAAGAGTTACCAAAGTGAACTCTTTGTTTCTGATGTTGTATTTTGAGCTGTGTTGAAGGCGAATCGCGAGTTTGACCTTAAGTTTATTGCTACAAACTAAAGTATACATGAGCGCAAGGTTCAGCTTGAGACGCCGTAGCCAAAGAGGATCCAGTTTAAGCGTCTGGCAGCGTTTTCTGTAGTTCAACGAAGACGGATAATCCACTAAACCTTTCGTAAATGCACGTTGGAGACTTCCACAGCTAGCCTATCAGACTTGCGCAAGTGACTATATATGAACGTGCAGTACTCAAGTTGGGGTCGTACGCACAGCTTACAAAGGTGCAGTCGAGCTGCAGGGAAAAAGAATGAGTGTCTGATGTATCCAATCGTTCGTTTAGTTTTAGCCACTAGGAAAGATAAATGTTCAGCAAAATTGAATGAGGTTGAGTAACGTATACCTAGGTCGCGGACTGAATTGGCAGTTGGAATAGCATGACCATCCAGCTTTATAAAGTCCTCTGGTATATGACAACCGTGTGCGACAATGGTGGATTTATTGGCTGAGAATTTCATCAGCCAGGTTTGACACCAAGACTCTACTGATATGATGTCCTCCCGTATATTTCCTGAAGAAGAATTGAGATCGCCAGTGGGAAGAGTATAGACAAGTTTGATGTCATCAGCGAATAGGAATAGTTTGCCATGTTTGATAACTTTACGTATATCATCTATATATACATAAGAAAGCTCCGTTGACATTCTGTTGTCCATTTCCATTTTGAATCCTTTGTTATAAGTCTGTTGAGCGGTCCTCTGAATCCATGAAGTGTAGGAAGAAATGCTCCATAATGGCTGACAATTCCGAGAAAAGCACGAAGGCTGGAAACATCTTTCGGTGGAGGCATCGTCTGGACTGTTCCAACACTAGCCGGATCTGTTTCTCAATAACGAACCCAAGACATTTGACACTGTGAAACATAAAATGGCACTTCTCCTTCCCCAGCCGGAGTCCATACTCCTCAATTCTTGACAACAACATGTCCAGTTTTTGTACCAGATCTGCAGCGTCACGGCCCACAATTATAATATCGTCCAAATAAGCAACACAACCGGGAATGTCGAACAACATGGTGTCTATTATCTGCTGAAAGATCGCTGGTGCAGTTTTGATGCCGAATGGTAGTCGTGTATACTGGAATAAGCCTCTGTGAGTGTTGATTGTCAGCAGTTTCCTCGACATTTCTCCCAGGGGTATCTGTAGATATGCGTCAGCAAGGTCCACTTCGGCTAAACACTGTCTCCCATTGAGCCTCGTATAAAGGTCTTCTGGCACTGGTAGAGGATATTCGTAATTCTTTAACGCCGCGTCAGTAGAAAAGTCGGCACATATTCGAACTCCGCCGTGAGCTTTATTGACAACCACAATGGAAGTGGCTCAGTCCGAGTATTTCACTGATTGTATGATACCTTCTGCTTGCAACCGATCAAGTTCGCCGTCCACAATCGGCAGTGCAGCATACGGAACTGGTCTTTTGTGTCTGAACACTGGTTTCACTTCTGGATGTAACGTGAGAGTAGCCTTTGCTTTTGTACAAATTCCGAGGCCTGGTTTAAAAGCAGATGCGCACCGAATCTTGAGTTCCTCAATCTGACTTTGAATACCTGGCACCAAATACAGCGTTTCTGACAGACTATGTAGTTTCGTTTGATTACATATGTTGCTTACCGACTGATCAAGTAATTTCCAGTCGTCCATCCAATCAAGGCCCAGTAGATCTAAACCTGGATGGTCTGTGACGAAACAACAGGCATCGATTCGGCTGTTTCCAAACGTCAACTCACATATTACTTCCCCGGCTAGCTTCAAGGTACTGCTTGAGGCGTTTTGAGCCGTATGAAGCGTTGAAAGTAGTAAAGAGCGCCCAAGCTATCGCCATGTATCACAGGAAATCAACGTGATATCAGAAGCAATGTCTAGTTGCAAGCGGGTAGACACACCATTAATGCAAAGAGTAAAGAGTATTTGTGTCTGGATTTGCCAACAATTTTGAATGTTGCGATGACCGCCTTCGACTTGCGGGGGAGAAATTCGGGCGCCTGTGAAAGTTTCCTTGACGTCGGGATGTTTGCACGAGTGACCTCTTTTTCCACATCTGTTGCATATATGATTTTTGAATGGACAGAGACGGGCTAAGTGCCATTCTTTGCTATACCAGCATGCTGATGGTGGTTTTGAATTTATTGCTGGCTGGCGGCTCGTTTCTTCAGTCGTGTTCTTGATGCTGACTGCATAAAGTTCTGAAGGACCCGGTGAAGTAGCTTGCTGAATCATTGCCGAGTCGTGTTTCAGGTTGACCAGTCGTCGGCATTCTGCTGTAACACTCTGGAGGGTGATATCTGAACACTGCTCAATTTTGTTCGAAATTCTAGTCCGAATATATACATCTTGGGGTGAATGCGAACCGCATACGAAGATTAGACACTTGAATTTATCGTCCGACATGCTACGAAGTTTGGAGCGTTCGCATTCCAGATTGACATTAGCTGCATACTGTATCCTGTCATCGTTAGGATTCTTTGTTGACTTCAGACAGTGATATCGAATATTGAACAAAGATTATTGCTCTCCGAAAAACTGTGAAAACGTCCGCGTGGCTTCTTCAAGGGTTAAATATCTGGGATGTTTTGGCAAGATGAAATTCACAAATCGTTCGTGTTCTCTTGTGCCCAGTCTTTTCAGTAATAGTCTGACTTTCTTGTCTTCAGGAAGCTGTGCCATCTCCAGATGAAAAATATCTTTGTATTTATTGAACCAAGAATCAAACGTGAGTCCACCGGAAGCATCAAAATGGAATTCACTGACTCGTTGGACCATCGATTCTGGTATAGGTAACTGGTCCTGGTTTGCAAATCCCAATGACTGGCTTAAAAACTTCTGCGTCAACATTTCAATAAGCTTCGCCTGTGACTGCTTGAAAATCTTCTGCTGGTGTTGAAGAAGTGCCCACATCTGCTCCACAGAGATAGTCGTTATTGGGTTCGGTTTGACCTCTGTCGCCACTGATGTAACGCGCCCTTCCCTTGCCAAACGTTCTAATACTGCTTGACTGCTAGACATGGGTTCCTGCTATGCGGCTTCCCCTAGTCTACTCGCGCGGAGACAAGAAAGACATGGTTGCGGTAAACACGCTGTATTGCCAAGAACCAGCTCGACCGATTGAATGAAATGCCTGTAAATATATATCGTGAAATAGTGGCCAACTATGGCCATTTGCTTTATGAGTCCCTGTCTGCTTGTTTAGGCCACTTCGTTTCCAAGTGGCCAAGTAAGGCCAAATCCATAGGCGTTAGTTTTTCGGGGTGGCGTGACACCCCCACTCACTTGCACGTATCCTGCTTGTCGGTCCGACGTGCCCCCAGTGCTTTGCTGCTGTCTGATTTCGTCAGCCGTCACCGCGGCCCTGGATGGTTTGAAATGATGACTGATTCAATCGGCCGTCACCGATATCCTGACTAGATTGTTTTGGTGAATTTGCCTCCTAACAGTGTGGTAGGAAGCCGTTCACAAAAAACACGCTTCTCCTGCTAGATTGACCTGCTTCTCAAGTTTGTACCGGCTTCCTCACTTCGAGCAGTCAACGAAACCACTGTCTTATGGGAAACGCTCACACCAGGAAAAGCGAACGTTGAATACTCATTCAGGGAGCCCTATTCTGACATCGTGTCAGATGCTGTTTTCACTTTTCCAGATAAAGCCATTTCTGAATGGTCGTTTTGAGGAAGTGAGCAGGACATTTTTTCTTCTTTGAGTGCACTTGGAACGATACCAGTATACGTACGTCGGACATCACATGGCGTTCTGGACGGTCACAAAGCAGCCGAATTGACTACACTCGATAAATCAGATCCATAAATACTGCTGGATCTTATGCGTGTCGTTGTGTTATAGCACGTGAACAAAGACGGCAAACCTTATCGTTGTCAAAAGCGATCAATGAGATGAGCGTCAGATGGGGCAGGGAAATATTGAAAACTAACGAATGTCTAACCAAACGATACTAGGCAAGATGACTACATCAAATGTTGACCGTGTGAATTTTGTTACTCAAGGCACCAAAAATTACTAATAACAGGGCAACCATGGTACCAGAGTTATTAATTAAATTTTCGAGTTACCGCAAATAATCCGTACACGAGTTCGGGGGAGAAGACCCAAAACACTCAGATCCAATTATTTTGCTCAATGTCAGGCCAGCGTCTTTTGACCTGAAAAGCAGACTGTGACTGTAGGGTGTATCATTGCTTTTGAGGATCATAGGAACTAACAATGACAGAGTAGGATTACTGGTCTATGGTCAATTACTGAAAATCTGGCAATATTCTGCAACGAACCTTAGTGACGTGGTCGACGATCTCAGAAGAATGGCTGCTTTGGCATTTAGTGACCGCATAAGAGAAGATCTGTTGTTTGAGGAAGGTCTGGGCGCGAGGCTTGTACAGCGTTCTGATGTGCCCTCGCCAACCGTTGTTATTCGGTTTCATGAAGAATTAACCTATTGAACCCAACGCGAAAGAACAGATGTGTAAAAGTTAAACCAGTGTAGGGTCACCAAAATTAAGGCAGCCAGAAATCAATAATATCAGGCCGAAACTCGTGAGATTTCTTGGGTTCGTGGCTATTTTATTGACCGCGAGCTAAGCACGCTGAACAGCCAGTCATTCTTCCGACCGGCATGCACAAACAGATTAGCATACTGAAGTAGCAGTCCCTTACATACTTTGTGAGAAGTCTGAGTCGCTCCTTTCCACACTGGAGAAGTGCCCTCAAATATTTTAAAGGTATGAAGTGCTTCGCCTTAACCATCTCGTGATGACACCCAAAGGACAAGTTAAGGGACAACCGTATGCCTAAATCTCGCTTCAAATGAACTTCTGTGATACCTGTTGCGTCGGACACATTACGAATTATGAGGTCGTTGACAGATTCCCCACCCAGCGACGTGGATGCGCAATTATTGTGGTTTAGTGAAAGGCAACAGTCGTCCCACGGGTGCTTAACCACGTCAAGATCAATCTGTAGTGCATTGGAGTCGCCGGAATTCCAGATTTTTAGGTCATCGGCCTGGTGAAGAATGTTGCCGGATATATTATTTGGAAGGTTTCCGAGGCTAGTAGGAAACAAAAGACAGCCTAACTCTCACCCTTGAGGAATATCCTCCTAAATCGGGAGGGGGAAAATAAAGGTCCGTTTTTGGTTTAACTTTGACGTTTCTGCCACCAAAAGGGGTCGATTCAGCAAAGAATCCCCCATTTGGGTGTCACAGGCCTCCAGTCTGTCTGGAAACGTCGTGCAGTATACCGACAAGGGCATTGGCATATATGGAGGATATTACATCTGGAATGAGACCACCAACCCTGGTCCCTCTTCAGCCTGCCTGTGAAGTTGAGTGCATTTGTTATGATGGCCGGTTAAGAAGTGACCCATTTTTGGTGATCGGAAAAACCATTTGATAATAACTGCTTCAAGCCGGTGCTTTTTGACAAGCGCTCCTTTATCTTATATGGAATGACAGTAAGGCTGGTTGGCTGGTAGCTTGCTAGGTAGTCCAGATTTTTTGCCTCAGAGATTTATGTGGCCATCGCTTCTCTCCATGCACTATGGCGAATTTATTTCTGGGGTGTCTGTCAGAGCACCTCCTAAAACAGCTTAGCCAGAGTGGCGGCTGCCTCTCCTAGAATTCTCCGGTAAACCGTGTTAAGACGCATCACACGTAACACAAAACGTTGAATAAAAGATCTGCAGGATCTAATGCAAAAAGGAGGAAGAAATCAGTCTCCAAATGCTTCCCAACGGTAAGTCAGAGTCAGTTCGGCAGTGTCGCGTTGAAGGCCGTCTAAAAGACGCACTGAATTGCTTGGCAAAAGTTAGACCGTCGAAGGAGCTCTTCAAGACGGGCAACTACAACGAAGGAGCCGTGAGTCATCCTTCTTGAGTCAGTGCATATACTCGTTGAAGAGGTTTTATCTTACGAGCCCCCATTGGGGTCACTTCTAATTCTAGATAAGCGTGTTCGCGGATTTTTCGACTGCACCCACCTCGAACAATGAGGAAGGCGCTTACGACTTCTGAGAATAAGTAGAAGCGGCTATGAAGAAGACGACATTGGATGAAGGAGTGATGATCGGAAAGGGAATGCACATAGTTTGTGTTGATCCTGGACACCTAATGGTTGTTCGAGGAACGCTTAGTCTACTTGCAACGTCTGCCAATAACCTGGATACAGGGTAGTCACGTCTGGGATCAACAGGCGTCTATAAATTCTCAGCTCGCCCAGCAACCAATTCGGATCCAAAAGAGAGGACGGTCGCATTAGCAAGCTTCGTATAAATAAGGTTCTGGCGTTCAAGAAAATTATGATAAACTAAAAAGAGTGACTTGAAAGCAAGCTTTGATATTGAATCTACCAAATATACAATTTCAAGGACCAACGGTTCACATGAATGTGATCGAATGCAACAATCGCGCAATGGTGGAGCGACGAATCGCAAATGAAACCAGGGTGCATATGAACAAAGGTGCGGCAAAGAAGGGCGAGGAAGAAGAACTACGCGGAACCAAGTTTCTACAATGTAATGACATCAAAATTCAGTAATACGTCTGAATTAATGTTCACTACGGAAGTGATTTTTCACTCGCGTAACTTGAGTGATCGTTTCAGTCTGCATGAATGGCTCGGAATGATTATCAAGAATTCCAATGTAAGCGGACAAACCAACGAGAGGGTATAAACAGGGCAGGGAAGTTCGTCATCAACATTCTATCAGCACAACAGTCACCGAACACAACGCAGGCAGCTACTTTAACAGCTTTTGCGGTGTGAACAAATCGAACATACTTTGAAACCTATGATAGTTCGCAGTCAGTATGAAGTGAATCCAGACAACCCCCACATCACCAAAGTCAGCTTGATTGAAACATCAAGCCGTGAAATTTTTGATGGTTGTAACCAAAGGGGATCTAATTAGAGACTTGCAACTAGCGACCACTCTGTCCACGTGGCGGCTGGACGACCAGTCGCCACCCTGATCATTCATGGGTAGGCCCAGCGAAAAGAGAATCTGACCAGAAGGATACCACTTCGGTGTTGATATGCTGTGCCAAGGTTTCTCGGCATATCAATATCGATGAGGAATTCAAGGACCCGTCCTCTCAGTTGAAATGGAACGATTATGAACGTGGGGCATTGAACTTCATTCAACAATGTTATCAGTGCAGAAAGGAGACACATGATGCAATGCGTTAACACTCCGTTTACTCGTATCAGTCGCACAGGTAAAATATGCGGATTGTATGCGGCGGAGAGTTAGAGGTGGGCAGCATATGAATGCATTCATACCAAGTATTGTGTCATCAACATCACAGCAACCCGATAGGTTGCTTCAATCAACTATGTGCAAGTGGCGCGGACTGGTGAGTTCTGCTCAGCATGGCTTCGCCAAAAGCCAGTAGCTTCGGGTTCTAGTTGTGCAACAACATTTTTGACGAGCTGAGTGGATCAACTTGGCGGCCTATCACCATGAGATGTTTAGCAACCGACGATGCGAGATTTCGAGAAACGGGTTCGCCGGTTTGAAATTGTTGTGTGCTTAGTCGCTTCAACCACTTTGGGACGTGTTTGGTCACTTTCTGAGACAGACGTCGATTTCGTCTGCTCATGTAAACGTTGCTGCGGCTGCAAGTGAACTGGTAAGTAACATGAAAGGCAGATTAGTCAAACAAACCATGTTCGCGATTTTGAATGGCTCGTCCTTCGATGGTTTGAATTAAACGTAGTTGAGCAGCCGCACGCGTGCGTGATAGGGCATACTTCGAGTTGTGCTTGATGTCATTGGTCAAATTATTTTCTTTAAATTGCGGAAACAGAAGCATATCTTTCTTTTGGGCTGTCAGAACTGCCGCATTGCACTTGCTCTTACTGCTGCGAGTTTCCAGGAGTTTTTCGGGCGGTCCATTCTCCAGTAACGTTTCTCTTAGCTCACCCTGTTCTATCTGCGGCTTATTGCAGGTGCAAATCTATCTAGCCTTATAAAGTAGGGCCGTGACTGAACGTCGTTTGTATGTTAGTGGAGCAGGCCTGGAGAACTGATGACGTTGACCGCCCCACGTTGTTTCACGGTGGACCGATCACTGTAATGTTCCATCCACACGCCTGGTGATGAGCCTGCCCAAGAAAGCCAGGCCACCATTTGATTCCTTTCCGTGAGACAATGAAAGATTCGAGCGAAGAGTGTTAAGAAGATTGAATGACAAATCAGGATGGTCACCATCAGTGAAATTCGAGATGTCATCAACACACCGTTTGTCCAATACGGCTTTAGTAATATTGTCCCGGACTCGTCGTTAGATCATCCCCGAGAAAATATCAGCTAACATTGGACCTAACGAACTACTTATAGCCACTCCGTCTTTTTTATAGGGAGGTTCCCCAATAGTAAACCTAATCTTTTCCTGTACAAAGCAAATTGAGATTACTGGGATATTTAAGTGGACTATGTATATCGGGGTTCTGGCGAGAAACAAAATCATATGAAAGCTCAACTGTTTCATGAGGAGGAGCGTCAGTGAGAAGAGACCCAACATCAATGAAGTACATGGTTTGAGAACTCGCCGATACGCTCTCTAATGTCTCTGCTCGTTCAATAAATGCTTTAAGTGATGTGGGGGATGACAATTTGAAAATAAGATCCAGAATGTCAGCTAGCAGTCGAGCAACTTTATGGTGCGCTGAATTGTTCATGCACACAGTTCGTCTCGGGGGTACCTCATTCCTCGTGTATTTTTGGTGCACGCTTCATTCGTGGTGTTTCCATGTCCATTAGTTTCATGCGTCTATAGTGATTTCCAGCGGTGTGACCTTGCAACAACTTATTTATTGTTGTTCTGTTATTTGCTTATGCGGCGGTATGTTACTTCCACTCGTTTCATTCTCCTTAAAATTTCGTTGGTATTCCGAAAATGTGTTCATTTTTCTCATATAATCATCACTGTTCCTATTGGCTTGCCAGAACCTTTATTCTGCTTTGAAAACACTGAGTGCAATATTCCCCTCAAATCTTTCGTAGCGTGACAGTGTTCTCGTCTGAGACAGCATCGGTAAAAAAGGGTGCCGATTTAAAATCACTAGAACTATCTTCCAGTTTTGCATAAAACTAGCTCGGCCCACCAGAAGACTTAGGTGATAGATCCTTGAACTGATCGTACGTATGCTCAAATTGAACTTACGTGTTCAACGTGTTGGCGTCTTTGAGTTGTGTTTTGAATTTCACTCCGAGGGAGAGAACATCTCAAAAAGTCTGTGTGAAATTAGTTGGTGAGAGATTGTGAAAGTGGTTCAAACTATCACCAGAAAGTGCACTCATACCGGCTGATCGTGAGAGAGAGCTTTGCAGAGAAGGACAAATCTTAGCCTCGGTGTTGCGGACGGTTTCACCGGAAATGTTTTCAAACTTGATGCAATAAACCAGGACAACCCACGGAGGATTTCATCAAAGCGATGGTGGGATTCTACGAAGTCATTCCCGTGCTGATTTACTATAAGAACTTTTCAACCTCACGCGGTTGACGCCACTTCTTGGCAGTATCTCTTTAGACCTTAACCTGACTTGAGCCTGAATAAGGACACTCATTTGGGTGCATCTGTCTTCCACTTGGATTGAGGATGGGTATCCTAGGTGAGTTATTCTTCGATGTCTTCCAGGTTGACAATGGGGCCGTCATCATCCGAAGTATTTCATGAGAGGGAGTAATGAACATCTCTCACCAAAGTATACCTTGACCACATGTCGCTTATCAGAGCGGCACAGGGTAGCACTCGTCAGAAGACTGAAATTCTTCGAAGTTCTCTGTTAGCGGAGCATTCTGATCCGAAATAGCAGACGACCTTTCTTTATCCCATGGGAAGAGTCAGAGTCGGAGTATATAGAGATACTCTGTTCATTATTACTGGTGTCATCTGTAAACCTGGTCTTCGTAAATATGAAGGTGCTGGTTTATTTTGAAGAACTATCTAAGTGATTTTCACTAGTTAACGAAACAAAATCACCCAGTTCACAAACATGAAGTTGAAAGCCCATTTCCCATTTGCTTTTATAAAAATAGAGAGCCGACTGTGAGGAAGAATTTGGGGCACGAAGCCAAAGTTTGGTTAGATGGGGTTGGGCTTATTCGCCGAATTGCCCTAGGGGCCTTCCTTCGCGGCTCCCGACGCGACAGCACAGTAACCCAGCGGGATGCTTCAATGAAGTTATGGCGTTACAACCTGCTCTCTTAAATTCCTCAGTTGAGGGGGCACTATTATTTGCCACCCACGGCACATTTGTCTTTCATCAGTTGAAGGCGGAACATAATAGGTAGTGGCGTGTGCAAAACTCAGAAACACCCGCAGGAACGCACAACGGCGCGGAATAAAGAAACACCATCCAATTTGTCAAAGGTTAACCCGACAGGCTCTTTCGGTTTTCGGTTCTAAGTAGGAAGATTATTTTGTATGCCTTCTGATAGGCTCCATAGCGAGTGACATGAAAGAAGGCTTGTGGGAGAACGCAGTGTCTTCAACATTTGTCGTTGCGCTTGGAGGATCGCTTTTCGGGATGATTTCTACACAAACGTCATTTCGCTTTCATCTACAGGAAAAGATACCTTTGCAAACATTGCGGGGGCTAGAAAATCATAGTAGCCATCTACAGCATACAGGTTGTCCCCAACTGCATTTTAGCTATGGCCCGCTGACCACGCTTCGCCTCCTTTTGGAAAAAAGGACCATCTGATGAATTCCAGCTCTGATGGGTTTGACGCGAGCCACTGACACCTAGAAGAAAATGTACAAATGAGAATAATGGAAATGGTTGCTAAATCGTTTCTGACAATTCAATACGATTCACTTAGCAACACTCAGCCGCCAGTCTTACTAACGCCGAACGAAACAGGAGTGCACGACGATCTGAGACAAAAAGTGCCACCTGTTGTTTAGGCTTCAAGGCCGCCTGTGTGCCCCACACTCGTGCCAAGGCTCCAAGAGTGTTCTGATTGGTCGCGGCTTCAACGACCAACGACTCACTTATCCATGTACTTCAAAATGACCCGATTGCATGTAAATGCGACAATACACGATGTGCTTCTAGTGAGTGACTCGTTCTCACTAGCGTTGTTATTGTCCGTAAGGCATGTAGCTGAAGTGAATTGGATACAGATACAACACTACCGAGGGAGACATCATGACAGAAGAGCCCGCAGCCTACCGACCATAGATATGGGTTACAGGGTGTTCGTACAGTACGTTCCAGAAAACTTCCGGCAATGAACAGAAAAGACGGTGACGAGGTGCTGCGTTTATGGGCCATACCAAGTAGAATCCGGAGAACTATTGAAGGAAATAGACCAGAGTGGAGGAAGTCTGCCTGCAAACTAGAAGGTGACATTGTGAGAATGGGGGATTGTGTTGCGAAACATTTAGGATGCAAAGGGATTAGACCGGACGAGCACACCGGTGATTCGTAAAAGACAACGGTTGGTCAGTAAAACAATACAACCGGCGTGCCACCCCGGTGACCAGTCCGTGCTGTAGCAAGGGAAAACTTTACAGCAGGCATCGAAGTAGAACGCGCTGCTTAAGTGCGTCGCGCATTAAAACAAAGTGCATACAAGCTAGGTGGCGCCGACCGATGTGAAAGCAGAGGAGTCAGCATCAGTCGCAATGCCTTATTTTACCGATGCATTCTGTTCATAAAATAGCCAATGGAAACTTGATAAAATGAAGTTTTACTTTGTGCTACAGTGTTTGCTTACGATTTTGCGTCGAAAGTCAGCGATCTCTCAACGCCCTCTTCCGCAATCAACAACTCTTATCCCCAAGCTCCGTTTCAAACGGTGACAGAGCAGACGATTTCGAGGGAGCACAAGTTTTGTAATCCTCTTTTAACTCCTCCGACCGCTTCATTCCTGGGACAGATTCTTGCATAGCTTTTAGAGACCGAAACGCAGTGTGAGTACGAGAAACGCCAAAAATATCATCATTTCTGGCCAGCCGCTTAGAAGTGTAAGAATCCATGAGTAAACTCCCGGGCTTGAAAGTTGTATGTGCGCCACGCGTTGACTGACGGTATAATAGTCCACTTGGGATGGTGGGACAAAACAGAGAGGTAGCAAACGTTTCATCAGTAGCCGCATCTATGACAGATGCGGACCCACTCGAAAAACTTCCAAACGTGGACTTCCTAAGAGCGTAGCGTAAGGAGCTCGCCACTTCGACATCCGTAACATTATCAGAGTGGATAGGTTCTTCACCGTAAATTGTTTTAGCTTTCGTCCGCCGTGCATTATATACTCAATGGACACATAGGATTAAACGCTTAGGAAAATTCGAATATAGCAAACACCTTGAAACCTAGTAATTCACGTGCCGTTAAATCTCTCCTAACGGTGCAAAATGACTTAAACGGTAACACGCAATCGACAACCCCAATAGCGCCTACTCAGACACTTGGATTAACGGGACTATCTCCCTACGCCAAAAATGTGAGAAGGGGCGATCGAAAAAAGTGGTATTTATGCAGTACCGCTGATGAAACTACAGAAAAATGCCCCCATTACCTTGAATGTTAATTCGCAGAACACCCAAACCATCAAGCAGAAAAGAGGTTCAACGTGTAGCGACCGAAGTCGAGTCCATAACTGGCCACCAGTCAACAGGATATTGGCCCGCTAAAACAACCGTCGATGAAATTGACAGTTTGTCAAACCACACCAGGTGAGAAATCTTTAGTTGACAGGCGACGGTAATTCCAAAAACAACAGATATTTTATGTGTGCAGCTCCGCTGAAAAACGTCCACCATCTTTCTTTACTTTCTTTGAGAACAGGTAAAACAAAAGGAAAATCGGGGTCGGCCTTGTGCAAACAAACGAACCATTCTTGAACGACTTCGACGTTTCGCAGTTAATCAAACACAAAATTAAGTGTCAAACGATCTACAAAAATCCGACAAGTGATTATGTAACGTATGTATATATGTGTGGAACCGTCTGAATATCTTGCGTTTCAGAAAACCTCAATTTACTTTGTTTCAATGCCCACAAAATATAAACAAATGTGTTAATAAAAGACGGTGTAATTTGCTAACTTAAAACAACTGCGATGTGGTGGAAATTTGTGATCTGGCTAATAGGTGCAGTAATAAAATATAAATATGAAGTCGGTCTCCAGCTGGTTTATCCAGTTCGAAATTTATGTAAATGAGGACGGCAGTCTAAGCCTGTCGACTTTTCCCCACATGTTAGACTCGGATTTTCGTTGAGCGTTTGACGACTGTGTTTTATCTCTTGGAGAGTTGATGGTCACCCTCCCTATCTTTATTTATCCCCCTCTCGTTGTTTGTTCCGAATACGCTCGAACCCATCTAAATATCAACCTTCTTTTCAGCGAAACTCCCTCGAACTCATTCTTGTCGGTAGAATGAAGTCATCTACGTGATCTTTGAGACAAAAACGGTTTTTAAGTTGCTGAACTTATAATCTTATTACGTGTTTCATTCCCTGAAATTTTTAGTGCTATTGCTGGAAATGTTTTTGTTGCCATATTCCATAGACGTGACCAAGCAGAGTGCGCTTGTTCAATGGTGAAACAGTGGAAAAATGTGAGGAAATAGCAAATTTTACGTTAAGTCGGAAGATTAATAGTTGGATATAAGGAAATTTCATTTTACAGAGGTGGGGAGATAACCCCTTTTCAAAATTGGGGTCTAATTATGCAGGAAACTCCAAGTTCCTCCTGACAAAAAAACCATTATCGGGACAGAGGGACCAAGCTTTTTATGAGGCAGCAAACGTAAGATACGGTGGTAGCTGATTTCCAGATTGCTTTTGTGCCAAAACCAAGTACGTCAGCGGTATTATCTTGGTGTGATGAGCCATTCATTGCTATCGAAGTTGAAAATTTTTTCGCAGCAGAGCTGGTCTAAAAATCAAGACAGACCTCCCGTTAACATCTATGGGATGTACGTCGAAGGCCCCATTTAAATTGCAAGACACCCGTAAGGCTGCCAAACAACACTCACAAGACGGTCGTATTACCTGGCTGGCCTGAGGGTATGTATCGAGCGAGCAGAGCCAAGTATATGAAGTATCAAGTTAATCTAACCTAGTCGGACAGTCAATGTTGTAAACATCTAAGCTTGGCTTACACTTGAATGCTCATAAAATGGCCTGCTAAACGAACGACGTAGAACAGCGCCGCCCGATTAAGTACTAATGACTGCGCCATCCTTATGTCCCACCTCAAGAGCGAAAACAAACACTACCTTGACCTGAAACATGGCTTGACGAAGGAAGTCAGTGGGAACGAACACGCACAAAATTCGATGCGAATGATCTATATGGCGTCCTTGGAAGAATTAGCACACGCTACTTCCGGCTTTCTTCAGTGCAGAATTTAGCCGTTGGTTCTCGTAAGTTTCTGGGGGACCATTCGGATAAATGGATTAGATACGGTCTTCAGCAACTCGCCGTCGAATCTGATATATGTAGGACAACTGTGTACACATCTGTGAAGGAACTCAACTTGTTCGATGATATCGAGAGATGAGTGGCCGCAGGTTATATTGATTCGTGCTTTCTGGGGCTCGTGTTGAAGGGTTATACCGTTCACGAAGGTGAATAACACAGCCACTCCTCATGCACTTCAAAAGGCGATCCTGGGACTCCAAAAATATTAGAAATTCACGACGCTCGAAAATCAGCTCGAAATAGGCAATATAATCCGTGCCCTGAGAATAAAACGGCCATTGGTCAGTGACCTGCGAAATAATTTTCGTATCATCTTATGTACAGATACAAACATTATTCCTGTGCCAATATGTTAACACGCAACCATCTTTATACGCAAACAACCACGACGACGCCAAGCACACCGAGTTTTGTTTTTACTTATTGACAAATTAAAACAAAAGCATGGTCGTTGATAGTGCTTTCTTCGGTCATTATAAGCTCTGCACCAGGTACCCCGTAAGAAAGCAGAACATGTGATGGAAGGTTTGTATCTACGGTAACTGGGGGACTCCTCGCGAAGAATGACACGGTCATTTGAGTTACGCGCACAAAAGTTGTTCCTCCGATTAACACTAATTCCCAAGCTTTATATCATTTACTTGTCGAGACCTGTCCTCGTGCAACTTTCTGTGCTAATTCAACTTTGCTGAACCTTTGTTTACGTAAACCTTATTTTCACCTACTCTTCACCGCTCCGCTACAATGTGATCTGTCATATTTGATCACTTGAGCACGTGGTCCCGGAAATTTTGAATTCGGTAGATTCAGTAATGAGGTTTTCTTGCAATGTCTTCTCAATTAGCTTCCGATATTTATCTACACTTTATCATCTCATTAACAAGAAACTCGTGTTTATGGCCATGTTTTGGGAAAGGGCTTGATTGCCCAGCGGACTCAGAATTTGTAGACGCTGGTTGTATCACGGACCCGACTATCCTAGATCAGACCCATCGACAGATGTTGCGCGTAGACTCAGCGTAGTTTGAGAGACCACTTGACATCTAGGGCGAACATAATATCCTGCGCATGGCACTTATTTTGGCATTAAAACATCCTAAGATTATGTATTGATATTGAGTGGAACCAGAAATAGGTACTTTCCGGACGAACTGATTAGAACTTATTTGGCGTCAACGTATATCTTTTCGGTACGCTACAGTCAATTAACTGTATGAGCCCGGATTTCGCAGTTAAGGATCATTTGTAACCTGTGGATTGTAGGAACCTGATGGTTGTTGACCTCAGAAGTCACAATCTAAGCAAATAAAACATCCCTCGTTGTTCAGTTGCTTCTCAGTGATATAACTGAAACATTGAGATTAACACATTTTCGTAACAGAAATGAGCGTGGGGCTGGGAATAAGCCAGTTGGCCTATTGAAAGGTGATTTTTTCTCGGCACAGAGCTCATAATTGGTGCCGGTCATCGTTGGAATGATAGCCTCGGGAACGCACAGAACACGCCAATATTCATTTTGTTTGTGCGATGAATGTTTTAACGAGGTAAGTTAAACGGCTTTCCTGTTTCTCGAATGACTCCGAGCATTATCACGGATGCACGAGTGTGTCCACAGTCGGTAGGACTTTGAAGTGATCAACCTTCAGCAGATGATTGTGCAATATACCTAAATCTGTCTTTAACCAGTCATTCTGGAGAGAATCGCCATTACTGCCCCACTAAATGTGTTTTTTTCCAAAAGCTCAAAAAATACCGAAAAGGTGACAATTTGATATATCGTCTGTACAAAGATAACTGACATCTAAATTCGGCGATAATCGTATACTAGGTATAGTTTATAATCCATCTCCTTTCGCGTTATCCAGTAGCAGCTGTTCGCGTGTGGCATATATTTCATCAATCAATACAATGCTATTGACGTCACATAGGAGGTTATGCCAGAATATCACATGTTCCATTGTTCGTCATAGCTCATATAGTCAGTTTCATGTTATCCCGTTTATCACATGATTCCGCTCTCCATTCTTGGGTTCACTGATAGTTCCGCGCGAGAAAAAATCCCACCCCGCCCGGACACTTAAAATTCCGCAATGGTTGGGTATATTGCGAGCTCCTCGAAATTCTAAGGAAGTTGAGCGAAGAATGACGTATGTAGTGAATCTAAATAGCATATGAAAGCTCAGGTGTGAATGGAAGTCGATATCTGATAAAAGGGAAAACAACTCACAATAGTTCGTGGAGGCATGTTGGTTTAGTGTTCCACTACACCAAATGAGGATTCTCACTTATGCTACTTTTTGTGTCCTCAAGAAGGTCTCGATGTCTTGACCGAGATAATTCCAACGACAGGCAAATAAATATATAAATTTGCCGAACTAAACGGTTAATTCCGCTGAATTCTAACTCTTCCAAAAATTTGTACGCCACCGACCCTGATCGCAAACAGAAAGGAGAACTCGCGAACTCGGAAGTGTAATATTTTAAAGTCTTGATTACTCTGTGTATCCATCAACCTCATTCAACCATCATATGTACATGTGAGGTTGAAGAAGATGAAAAGGCATGAATAACAATAAAAATATGAAGTATAAAATAGCGTACAAGACGCTACAAGTCCGGTCGAGAGGTCCATGGGTTTTCCGCGATAGTATATGCGTCCCCACCTCGCCCACATGATGAAAAAGTTTTTCTGCACATTTTCCGAGACTATCCACACGGAACATTGGTCAAATTCTTCGCCAATACACCCTCTCCATCCTCCAACCACCGTGTTATTTTTACACGACCTTGAGCATCAGGCCAGCAATCACCTTGTGGAGTCCCGATTGATGTTACAAACCAATTACTTTATCGAATTGCGCAGACCCCAAGCATTATCTTCTCAGAGCTATGAAGTTCGAAGTTTCCTGCCTAAACTTGAATTTTCCCTTCATATAATGTCTTTTTTCTGTTTTGTTGCTCTATTCACATAGTTGGCTCGTTGTACAATTTTCTAATTTGGTGTTCAAATACGTACACGCTTGAAAATCATTACGTTGATCACGCTCTCCTGAGTGTGGTTCTCACATGTGCGTCAAGAACTATACCAGTATTATCATTATTATTATTACCAAGGGGATGTGGATCAGTGGTACCTGACAGTTTGGTTAATAGATATGGTTACCAATAAATTAGTTGAAATACTGATCACAATAATGAATTTTTTCTTCATTCCACTGTTCGGCAGCCCGTAAAAATGAATATGCCACCCCAGGTATGCGTTTGCTCATGTGATAATGTGACTGAAACATTTACCTTGAATTGAAATATAACCAAAAATGTGCGCATTCTATAAAAAGAAAACTCACGTGAAAACCACATGAAATTGAATAAATGCTCAATGGCCTGATATCTGTGCGTACTTTCAGGTTATCCACAATCCGGGAAATCCTGTTTTTGTATTACTTGCAAACATGTCTCCAACGCTATCAGTTCTTTAAGTTTAGTAAATATGTAACCAAACACTTTTGTACACCTCAAAAACAACCAGTGCACCTGATAAACGCAGGATACAGGCCTCGTGGCCATGGTTCAATCTGTAAGCCCACATTTGCTTAGTGTTTTCGTGAAAGGCACTGGTGAAGCGCCCTGCTTTTGAAGATCTACAGTCACCTCGGTGAATTGTATAGTGATAAATGCGCGCCTCATGGCTAAATGCACTAAGGCTTTTGCCTGGCAGTGAGCAAACTTGAAACTGAGAATGTTCCACATTGTACATAGTTGGTTTACGGCATGTAACCTAAAATCTCTAAAAGTTCACCGTAGGTTTCCTGTTTCCAGTCCAGATTCAGTGGAAATCCTCCTGAGCACTTTGTTATGTATTTAAAAGTTACACACCAACAAATACACTACTTAAGTTGGTTCAGGTTAACACTGATAACAACTTGCAACCGCTATAGTTTGCGTGCACAGATGACGAGAAGTACTTCATCCGGATGGAGCAGTCAATGGTTGTGCGGCAACGTCGGGCACGGCCGCTTCTTGTTCTGGTAAAATATGCCCCAGGGTTTCCAAACCTTTCACCGTGTAGCTAACTGATTAATAGCGTATACGGTGATAGAAGTTGTAGATTCGCAGTGCAGAAGGAGCAGTCCGCTGTACCAGCATTAGTTATGCATCCCAGTAAATAAGCATTTTGCCTTCACATCGATAACTGCTGATGTCTACGAATTCGTCGCAGGAGGGTCTTCTTCGAGGGTTTCTCACCAACCGACTGTTTTGTATTGGAAGATAAAACGAGAAGGGAGCCCTTACTTGGTGGGTTTCTTCAGCTCACTCGGTTGGCAGACGCCTGAATGTTACGGCAGCCCTATCCTTGGATTTGCATCCTGTAGATGTACTCTTGATTGAGCGCATCGTGTCTAAAGTGGAATCGACTGAAAGAAGCCAAAGTGTTTTCCCGAAGAAATAAGCTATACCCAGATAGCTAATGACAGTGATTAGGACAGCGGCCTCAAAATATGCATTTTTGATTGAAAGTAGCTCATTGGGCGCATACAAATGTGTTCTGAAAATTGACAGTATGTAAACGCATGGGGGATGAATGGACTTGTAGAAATTACACACAAATTCTGTCACTGATGGTCATGGCTTAATCGGGGCCACTCAGCAGAAACACAACGTCCGTTTACTTCACATTCATTGTTGGACCTGTTGAATTTCTTCTGGTAGATTTGCCGTCCTTGTTTGGTGTGATGCGGAGTGGTGAATTCATTGAGGCGTGTTTGTTTCTCATTTGCTGTGTGCAGTAAACGATCACGATGAATTTCCTACCATAACTGCACACTATTTGCTTCCTTCCTTTTATAGCTATCATTGTTTATCTATTAAAACTTACCTTCTTGATATTGCTTTGCACGCGACACCTTTATCTGTACTGGTGGCTGTTGGCAGATATGTGCTTTGGTTACTTCATTTTCAACATGCAACCAATGGATTAGAGAATAACTTTTGAATACCGAAACTGGTGGATGGACTATTTTGAATTTTCGCTCAAATTTTACTCATAAACTAGTGAGTAGGTTCACCTACTCCTGTAAGCTGTCAGTGGTAGTCATCCAATAGGAAAAATAGAGATTGTTGAACAAATTTGTCTCCATTGTAATCGTGACATAAGGCAACAACTCATTTGCTTGCTGACGACATCCCTGGTATTGAAATGATGCACAGATTTGTCACACTCAAGCACAACACCTGTTGCTTGTATCTGAGCCGCCAACATGTCTATCGAAGAGGTTTTTGTGGGAAAGCTACTAACCATTATACCACGAAATACTCCGTATGATGCAGGGAAAAATATTCCCCACTGCACATATAATCGTATATCAGGAATCGTCCACGATTCGTTCCTCCCGTGATAATATGGTATAACTTCAATCTACAAACTGAAGTACCGAATGTTACAAAGCGCACTCATATCGATCATTTTACTGTGTATCGTAGGAACTGAAATCATCAGAGAAGTGTGCAAACAGATGGATCTGCCGCTTTTGGCAAAGATACGCGCGCGCCTTTCTGTCGCTGTCGTCCCCGATAAAACGCTAGATTTGATTGGTTCCTAAATGGTCAATCACCTGGGGGACATTTTCTGCGAAACTCTCACACACAAACCCACTTAATTACTACAGGAGATTTCAGCCTTTGGCAGATATCGCTAACATTCGCGGTTACCATGCAATTGCTTAAAATATCCTCAGCGGGGTGTTGTATCCAAAGAAGTATCTGGAATCGTTCTCTGCATCTGAAGTGAGAGGAGGTTTGTAGGGTGTCCTGAGTAGGAGGTCACCTATTTCGTGATAATGCTGTGATATAAAAAACTAATGGAGCTGGTTCTCCCCTTACAAAGTTATCTTGCGCCCGAAGGGATGTGTTGAGTGAACTGAGTAACTGGAAGTGTGTAAACCCCACTCACTAGCCACACTGTAATCCATGGTTTTCATTCTCACATAGACTCAGTTCGGCGTATATCGCACGACCGCTACATTACACACAGTCACGTCCACTGTCAAATTTTTCGTGTGAACCATGCACACACTGAGCACACCTACGCGAGTTCGACGATGGCATATGTGCGTTTCGTGCGAATGGTATGGGGGACTCGAAATAGGGCTCTCTTGGGCATTGTGGTGGTTGAACAAACCTAGATCGTCGACTCCATTTATTTTCTCTCTGCACCGGAGGCTGTTTACTGGTTAAATTCATATCGTTTGAACATTTAAAAATTACATGCGGCTAGACCGGCGATCACGGGGAATTTATTTGACAGATATACTGTACACTTAACAGGCTGGTTTTAGTTGATCTCTTCTGATGCCAGTTTCCTGTGCGGTGGTTACGCGTCAGCACAAATTTCACCACCATTGAGTGGCATAACTGCCACACATCTGATCCCATTTTTTATCCAAAACACACTTTTGTTCGCATGGTGTACTGATAAAAATACCTTTAGGGTGCACAGCTATGCAGATAAGATACCAACTGAAAACATCATGCATTCCATATCCGATATATTCCAATTTTCTCGTCAATACAGGTTACTAACAATTTATAAAATGTGGGCATTTTGCCTAAAATTCTGATTTTTATAACTATCCATTTGTGTCAAAATGACATTTTTCCTTCGGAATGATTTTCAAACCTAATGCTTGTATGAGCCACAATTTCTAAAAAAACCGTTAAGTTTGAGCACAGAACTAATCATATGCCCTGAAATCAGCATCTTGCCTGATCGGTAACTGGTTTGCTTCTTGAGTTGGCACCGAGATCAAAAGTGATGTGGTTGCCACTGCAAGAATTTGTCCGTGGTTTCACTGAGGTTGTTTACACACTTTTCTTCATAATTTGCCGTCTTAATTTGACGAGTGACAAGTCATGTTCGAGTTTGCTCATGCATATTTGTGTGCATACCGTAAGTGTACTTCAGTGGAAGCCAATTCTTCGGTTCATCCAATCTACTCATTTTTGTTGCATGTATGGAATCATTTTCCGAACATCGAATAGTCATTCCAGGACCCAGAAGTTTCACAGTTTAACCAACTGAGGGGTCATCTGGGTGGTAGCATGAAGGACTTAGACTCCTGATATTGCATAGTCCTAACTGCCTTGGGGCTAATGATGGTTAAACAGAGTCATTGTCAACCCCTCACGAGATCTTCGCAAGCTAGTGCGTCCATGATAAGATTCGCGCTACCCCAGAGGGAACTGATTTAAAAAGATAGACTTGAACGATCATGTGTTGTGCACAGTACATCGTGCAAATATTGGTTCCTGTTACACCGACGGTTCTATTTCACCCATAGTTTTTTGATATAATAACCTGTATTATACTTCTCCGTAATTCCGTCACTTCTGGGGTAGCCAATGTTGTATACGCGTCAAGGCCGCCTGTGTGCCTAACACTCGTGCCAAGGCTCAAGGCACGTCCTGACTGGTCGTGGCTTCAACGACCAACGGTCCATTCGTCCACGCGCTTGGAAACGACGTCACCGCTTGTAAATAATACTGAGTCACGTGTTCTCTCCACCGTATTCCTTTTCCATAAGGTTTCCTGTTGATTGAACCCAAATAAAGATACAACAGGCGCCTGAGAAGCAGTTCCTTTTTTGTGTCAGGCCATGCACGGTTACCTAATGTGTGGTAGCTGGCTTGTTGAAGTGAAACCAATATGCTTGCGGCAGACTTTTATGATGTCATTTGGTTGGTTGCGGAAAAGTCAAGGCCGATATCAACCATCACTTTAGTAAGTTGGACAAGTGAGTTGGACATCACCCCTCGAATGAGTAATATACCCCCTTGTGTTGCCGTCTGTTAGCAAAGTCTTCTAGGAAACTACCTACGTGTTTTCCACCAGTCACACCAAATTTCGTGAGACCGTCCAGCGAGTAATGAGGGACGATAAAGGGTATTGGGTTCACTTAGACAACTGGTCGCCGATTGCGTCGAAGCAAAACGACAGCTCACGCGTCGAGAAATGACACGAAGTGTAAGTTACCCGAAAAAATTATGGGAGTAAAATGTCTGATTTTGACATTTAAAGATTTACCGAGGTCGGAGTAAACAGGGGTGAAAGAAACGAAGGGAGCAGCTGATGCGAGATTGAAGGTGACTAATGTAGTTCAGTTAAGGAAGATAGTAAAGCTTAGCGCCACGTTTCACACTAATCGAGCGAAGATCGGCAACATCAAAAATCATGTAACAAACCTCAGCAAAATCGACGGCGCCGGATTGTTCTGTTGTCCATACGCCTTAAAAAGTTTACCGTGACATTAACAATAGCTTCCACCACGCTTGTCAGTCTGACAGTGGCAGCACTTGTGACCACTACTTAAACGCCATGTCTATTCACCACTGAATGCCAAGTCTTTATTCGTCTATCTTAATATGTTCTGAGGAAGTATCTGCACTACCCTGAGATGGACATTAATTTAACGATTATCATTGCCCACAGGTGATCGTCACACCGACTGTGTTTAAGAATGAAACCTTCAGCTTCGAGGCACCATTGAAAAAGCCGTATGGTTCCCCATTCAGCGTTACAACATGTGGTGTTCGGAAATCGGCACAGAGCTTCAATTTATGTCGGCCCCGTAAATTGAATCTCCTTAGATCCATATGCAGACGTAAACACGCCTGATCAAGTTTATACCAATAAACAGGGGATAAAGTAAATTTCTCAAACTGGCGGCTGGTGTCTATGAATGTCTTATGGTTTGAGGCTTATGTATGGGAACTGAGTTGAGTAGCAAAATCTGAGCAGGGAAACATGGCTTTCGCATGTCTGTAGGAAATGTATACTTCTTCCTGCTGTTCATAGGACTTCAGATAGATATCGGTCGACAGGCTGTTGTTCCTAGAAGTCGTTGCAAATGACATCATCGTATAGCTGTTTCCAGCCTCCGTGCGCACGGAACGGAGTAAAAAGGGTGTCATGTTCTACTCTCTTGCTAAGAATCTTCGACAGTTAATTCTGCACACTCTACCACATCGTTTCTAATCCCCATGAGGTCACGTGGCGTCCACACAAAATTCTACGCGAAAAAAGATCGACACAAGATGTCTGCAAACCACTGAAGAGTATGTTTTATCGCCAGTCACCACTCGACGTTCAGAACGCTAATTGTATGTCGCGGTGCAGAGGAATTATCCTATCAACGTAACATTTATTAGAATTGGAAGTGATACTTAGCATTTACCCCGAGCGTATCAAATGAAAGCTTCTCATCACCTTCTGCGTGTGATTGTTCTCCATGTTATCCATAGCTCAAGTCAACTGGATGGAGCAGCTAATCGCGTAAGCGCAGGCTTTGGCCTGTGTTTGATGATCAGGCTAATTTCAGTGCAATAAATATGAGAACAGTGACTGAGGCGAGTCATACAAACGGTCAATACGTAAAGTAGTTGACGGTGACAGTTGGCAACTGCCTTGAAACATATTTTGAAATTTGTCTCAGTGAACCACGTTTGGCCTTTATTGGAAAAACAATCAAAGCTTAAAACAGGGAAAACGTACGAAGTTGAATGGCTTTTGTGTAAACTATAGGATAAAGATATTTATGATTAGTCCTCATAAGTTCAGTCGTCGGTCTCAGATGGGAGATAGTTGCGGCGGTTGATGAATCCATAGAATTTATGTTGCCCT
>QNGE01005298.1:0-45984 GCA_008508345.1 Paragonimus westermani | reverse complement strand
GGCATCAGATAGCACACTACAATCCAGTTCATTTTATAGTCAGTCTAGTAGATATTTTAAGTAGTAACCTCAATGTCCAGTGCTAAACCTTGTCCATACCGTATAATGAACGATTGCGTGAGCATCACTTTTACCTCCACTGTGTGAGCTAATGGATGTAAACCTCGAAAACTTTGTTGTATTCTCTAAAAGTTAAAAACGTTTCATGTGCACATTTAAGCAATTCTACTACCATTTTCGAGGTATACATTGTTTTGCACACTTAACAATCCAAAATAACCACGATGTTTTAATGCAAGATGTACTAGACTGCAAATCAAAGACCTACGCCGAGCCAGACGTCATGCAACCAGCTTTTAAGAGAAGCTAATGATTTATTGAATGAGGTAGACAAGCAGTCATGTTTTAAATAATAAGTGACACCAACAAAGAAGTTGGCTAGAGATATAAAAGAACGGCCGACGACAATCGAATTAACTAAAAAGGCGTGCAGTGTAACACATGTCAGAAAAAGACATGTGAAGTAAGAAAATCAAACGGACGATATCAGTCAGGTGAATATTCTTAATAAAAAAACTATTATTTTTGGTAAAAACATTTTATATGACCGCAGAAAATCAACCAAAATTCCCAGGTTGTTACACAGTTCCCCCCAGAAGAATGCTGTGTTAGAAACCTTTGGCTTATTAGTAGGACGATTTGGTCTAGTCACTACTGGTCTGATAGGGTTCACATCGCACCAGCCAATAAATGAAATGCAAAGCGGCTGAATATCAACACGGTGTTATAAGGCATACTCTGGCAGAATACAATGCCAAAGAACTTTTCCACAAGGGAAACGAACGGATATCCCGTTTTCCACGGACAGTTATTGGTACTCTTATTTGTCCTTCTTTCTAAAAGTACTGCATCACAAGCGTACGTGAATATCGTCTTCCTAAAAAATGTTTCGGTTGATACGCTTTTCTTCCAGTGCAAGCAGAGATCAAAAATGAAGATGTGAATAGCTCGTCTATCAAGACCGACTCAAGTAATGTGCTAGCATAAGCGTCGGCAACTGAAGGCTGGGTGACACTCGAGGAAGAACTCGATCAAAAACAATCTTAGGGGAATCACAGCAGGCAAATTAAAAGCGATCGAACCATATATACCCCTGTTTACCTGAGCGACCTATGAAGTAAAGGCAACCCCTCTGGTTTCGTGTTTAGGAAAGCACCACGAGAGAACGCTTCAGGGGACGTCGCTTACAACACACATGTACAAAACGTTTGCATACTAACGGAGCGCTTGAAGACAAGGGCAATGCAGTTTCATTCCTAGGCACCAACCGAGGGAAAGCAACATAGTTGAACGATCGAATTTTTAGCAAAACAAGCAAAACAGATTAAAGTATTCATGGCAATGAGGAAGGGGATTTTTGGTTGATGTGGCCAATCACCAAGAGGCCCAGCGCTGGAAGATCGGCCTTGAGATCCACACGAGTACCCAGTGGAACCACTAACATAAATTCTGCCGAAAGAAGAGTTGGTCGTACTGGAAGCTGATCTGAGCTATTCAGGTAAAGGTTAGACTAATCCATTCGCAACAAAATGGCAGAGCACAGCGCGAGGATGGTGACATCCTAAGTTATTTAGTGTTCACATGCAGCAACCATCAGCGATTTGCAGGCCAGGTGCCACAATCGTAGAACGACCGTGCGGTGTAACACAGCCTCTGGTGAGATGCCAGAAAGTTTGAGGATAGCGCTAGGTGCCCAAATGGCCTCGGACCACAGAGTGAAGCCATTAATCACACTAAAAATATAAGACACCATTAGCAGATGGCAAAGGTCCAACGATGTTGCTGCATGCGTGCGATAATCGAGGTGGGAATAGCTTGCGTCAACCAGTCGAGAATTGTACGGGATGACTTATTTCGTTTGAAAGGCTGCACAGACACGTGCCTAAGTTAATACGCTCCTCCGCTTTCCGGACCAAAGGCACCCATAAGAAATGGGCTTGAATGGAATCGGATTGTTAAGCTGTCTGATGCCGCGTAATGTGTTGACAAGTGCCAACAAAAAAGAGTCAAAACCGGTGAACGCGGATGTCTGGCTGAAACGTCTCATGGAATCGTACTAAGACACCAACGGAGGTAGGCCAGTTATACGAAACGCTGATGGCTGAGGTGATTGACGAAAATGGGTCTCTGAAATTTCTGCATTAGCCATGACACTTAAGTCCGTTGAGTCGATGACATCTAGTGTTGACAGTTCGAACACAGCATTAGCCACAACGTCGTCTGTCAGCAGAGTGGCGTACGTCCGACGATGAATGGACACGAAGTCTAAACGTCGAACTTCGCGAAAAGAACGTCCATGGGATCGACTGCAGATCGATTAGGTTTCTCCAATAGTGTGTCGGAAGTGACGACTGGGTGGTTTGATAAGTAAACTCGTGACCGAAAGTGCTATACTTAGTTTTGGCTTAATTTAGATGTCTCAAATGGGGAGTGAACATCCCTCAACGTAAGTATGAATAACGGTGCCGCATGTACTGTTTGGCACGCAAACAAACTTAATAATTCAGCAATTGGGTTGAAATAGTGGTAACACTTCGCTAATGCGATCGTGATGACACCCGTTCTAAGGACTTTCCATCAAACGACTTGAATCCAGTGAAAAGCCCGAACAAGATCAACTTTTAAGAGTACACGGATTCTACGAAGGCTGGCTGTGATATTCTAACTACCTCTGGTGTACATGAGTCCTGTTCAGTAAGTCACTGCTGTCACGTGAGTGCCAGTCACCAGTTTTTTTTGGCAACTATGTGAAGCGGCAAGAGGCCTGCTACCCAAATGTCTGACGAGCCGTTGATCGGTTATGTGGTCAACTTCGGCTTGTGTAGTTTCGGAACTGTGATGATAGACAACAGGCTTTGGTGAACACTGGTGTTTAATACCGACAAGAGCGAGTGGTCACCAGCTGGCACATAGCGGTCGGAAGCCTCTTGATTAGGAAATCACGTGAACCTAAAATTCTAAATTTAATATATGATCGGTGAAGGTCCAGCAACGGTCAATTTTGTCATTCGATTGACCAAGGGGCAATGTCAGCAGTTCACGAAAATAGCGAGGTGCTCGGAAAGATCGATGCTGTCAAGTGCCGCATGGACGTCTATGGTTGTGAAAATCCAATGAAAAGTGCAGTGGTAACCCAAGTTAAGCTTAATGAAAGTGGTACTGCTTCTGCCGACCTCAGAAAGACCTCATGGGATTGGGGAATTTACATTGCGTGCTTTAGGTTGGATCAAGTCGACCTCAGTATCCCCGTTGAAGAGGCAGCAGACTACATATATGTGTTCCTGAACGAAAGCAAACTATCAGTAAAACAAGTTATCTTATTAGCCAATCGACGTTGCTTGCTCCGTTTTCATCTGAACTAAATTTGCAAAGACTGTTAGGGTCATCGAGCATGTCTGCTAAATTGCTGGTAGCAACAGCAGTGACTGGAGCTAATATGCGGTTGTGGTGAATTACGTTCACACAATCATGGGCGGTCGCTGGGTCATCGAACGGAAGCAGTTAAACCTGATCTTGAAATGCGGTCAGTTGTATAAGCTGAGTGTGCCCACGTACCTAATGGATGAGCGCTTTTTTAATCAGAACAAAAAGTTTGACATTACAAGCTTTGATGTTTCGAACTCAGGCTACATTTCTATCATGGACCTTGGAAACGAACAAGACTTAAGTCGGTTTTATTGAACACAGAAATTCACGTGATGATCAGATTGAATTACGGCCAACGCGTTTTCATCGTATTTACTGAAGAAAAAGTTGGACGTTACATAACTTTGGGGCCATTCGAATCTGCCTCGTGAATATGCTTTGAAACAGCAATACGGGATAGAAATTAAAATGATTTGCCAACAGAATACAGAGTTGAGATTGCACAAAGACGTTGTGCTCGTACTCCGAAAAGTGACTACTGATGAGTGGAGATTTTGGTTCTTATATAAATTGAACACCACCCGCAACCGATCGCGGTTGTCGCATTCCCACAGATCAACTATGGGGGATGTACAATTTATGAGAACCAAAAACTCCCACTGCTCATCAGTAATCGAAATACCGCTCGAAAATTTGATGATTTCTGCGATTTCAACTTGGAGAGAAGTCCTAGTCGAGGGATCACCAGTTGGAGTTAACAGGGCAGCTACTACATCCTCTCGAGGCGGTCAGGCAATCAGAGTGTTACTCACAAACGCTTGTGGTTGCACGCACACATACGGGCGGCTCAGTCGGGCCTAGTGTGAAGTCAACGGTGCAGTTCTCAACAAGGTTGCTTCATGAAAGCGTGGCCGGAGTTCTAGACCCGACCACCGCAAGGGTATGCACTACTGACGAGCTTCAATAAGAACGAAACATTGCTGAAACGCAACGAGACAGACAGAGCGGCCATTTTGGCATACAACAAGGTGAACGGGAATGAGAATTTCGGAGCAAATAGATGGACTACATATGCGATTCATCCAAGTTTAACTACAAGCTTCCAAAAAACAGAGAAGGATTCATTTGAACAAACCAAGAGTGGGCGTGTAAGGCGAAAAATTGCTGGTATACAAAATAATAATAATGAAACATTCATGTCTGACATATGCAGCACCACCAGAAAAACCAAGTCTGCTATCAGTGAAGATCTGGCACGCGACAAATAAGTAGTTTCACGAGTAGCATGGTTTTATATTCGAAAACTGGTTTGTCGGTTTTGTAGATCGATGTGCGGAACAGTCTTTATCGCCGTTCATTGTGAACGTGGGTCATTCAACTTTGTCACCAAACAATCATCCACCGTTAACTTCTTGAAATTCGAAATCATGGTTAAATTAACGCCTTTCATTGGGTAGTCATTCCTGTCTGTATTTGGTAGAAAAACGTCATTACTACTACCCTGAGATTTTTGGCTAATTGCCTTCCATGTGTTGCAAATCACCTTTTGGCAGTGTGTACACAGAAAGTTAAGAGGCAAAAAAAGAGGCGTGGGATTTGGAACTTGATGTTCCAAAACATTTGTGACTTTTGTCGAGCGTCTTAGAGAAGTTAGGTGGGAGGCGAAAGCCATTAACTGAAGGAGCACATTTGGCAGTCACGCTATTACGTTATGTTGTGATATGCTTGAGAATTCGTATAGATAAAATAGCTCGTGAAGTTTCCCAGTAATAACTTCGGCTCCGAAACAATTGTTCGTGCATCTGAAATAGTGAACTGTCGGCAGTTCAAAATATCATTGTGCATACAGACATCAACGACATTCGGGGCTTCTTTTAAAATTGTTGCCTTACTCAGTTGCTAAGGTTAGCGTAGTCTCACATCCCCCTAATCAATAACATTTTGATATAGCCCTGCATGACCACCGACAAGAATCAACGTGCATCAACGGCACAGAGAGCTCCACAGATATCTGTAAAAACTGTCATTCGAACGAAATTGGATCAAATAACGTTCGATCTTCGTCATAATACGCAGAATGCGTTCACAACACGTGTGCACAGACACATCGTGCCGAAATCACACAATTCGCATCGATTGCTAACACGTCACCACCTCTATCGGTAGCTCCACTTCGGCTGTGATCTAACACACTTAAAAAGTCACTCCCCCAAAAGGTTGTCGCTGTCATTTATACGTTTCCAGACAGGTTGTACAAGCCTGGAAGCTGTTTGAAATCACTGCCATAGAGATGAGATACTGGAGAGATTTATACTTTCTGATCATCAGAGGAGCGAGTTCATCACTAGCCACACCATAACCGAGAAGCGGTGTTACTCTTTCTAGTTATACTCACCTCGGTGTCGTCTTCATTCCTAGAATCACAGTAAAGTGTTTACCAACCTCAGAATTAGTAATCGACAACAGAATAAGGGTCACGAAGAAACTCCAGATCACACGACGGAAGGTAAGCGAGGAATCGTTGCAACCGATAGTAGATCTGCAACTATGCCTCCACAAATGTCACAGGCACCTCGATCGGATCGCACTGTAGCTAAAAATGAACAGCCTCCCACTCCTGAGTAGCGCTGACGGATATCCATCTCATCAAATGTTACCAAGTGGAAATGTAATTGCCCTAGTCTACTTACATGTAGTTAGTGGCAACGATTGGGAGTGCAGAATAACCTCTTTGGTCGCCCATCAAAACAGAAGCTGCTGAACATTGAACACAACCTCCACACTCCAAAACTAGCTACTTCACCAGTTCCCACATCATATATAATACACATATATGACGCTATATATTCATTTTTACGCAAATACACATATACGAACAAACATTTTGTTTGATAGATGATCTCAGTGTGGCTTTCAGACGTCACGATATACAGACCATTCGATGTCCGACGTTTAGACGGAAATGGTGAACTATATAATATAGTTAACAGCACTGGAGAATGTTCATTTCCTGCGGTCCGGCTGCCAAATGCGATGGTCCGTCGAAGCGAGAGGAAAGTAATCCAGACGCATCCACTTCATTTGGGTCCTACATGAGGGACTTGATTAGACGATGCTTGGCCAGCACGTCAGGCTAACGATCCCCCACACACTTAAAACCGTTACAAGGAGCAATAAGCTTATCGATCGATTAAATGACGGGAGTGTTTATTCTGTTAGTTCATTGTCTTGTATTAGACTTTTACACACGCAACAACTCTGGTGGCAGGTATTACTCGGCTTTTCATGTCGCCAGTTGAGACTTATTGACTACCTTCCTCTTGCACTCCGTGAACACCCGCACCAACCGAAGCTTACATTGCTCTACTTGAAGTTCGTATAAATGGCAACATCCAATGAAGATAATGCTACTCATTCTTCAGAGAAAGGATACAATTGCTTCCGCTGTTACATCTTTTTTGGTAGGCTGAAATTGATCACCCGTTTACGGTTGATTTGCACTCTATGATGCCCTAACGATCTGACACTAATTCGTGAATTGTGTTCGAGTGTCAAGCGAGTGTGCGGTGCTGACGAGACCCGGAAACGTCGAAACGTGTCCATTACTTTATTGGCAGTCAATGGGACTAACTGTTTGAAGACAACAAAGTGAGAGGTAATGTGCTGTCCGTCTGGTATGTCACGTCACGACTAGGATTTTGAGGGGATAAGATTTATGTGAGCATAATGATACAGCTAGAACGACAAAAGGGATGTGGTTTCTTGTGTTTGATCATTCGGTCAGTTACAACACAATAAACATGAACAAAGTAACCAAGAGCAGTAAGATAATCGGTCACCCCGGTTAGCGTTTTCATATTTATTCTGTTGTACATAGCCTGATGACCAAACAAAAAAACAAGTCTTGATCGGTACGCTATTGCATTTGTAGTATGAATGGGTATTTTGAACGAGTAGAGTTAAGAGTGGAGCTTTGGGCTAGGATAACAACGAATTCGGTTACGCGCTAATCAGAGGCGCAAGAACATTTGCAGACGGTGGATTCATCAGTGTGTGGTGGAAGCGGTGAGAATTGTGCGCGGGAAAATAGAGGTTGTACAAAAGTATCAGATTTGTGTAAAAATGCCTCTATTCGCCGAAGTACAAATAAAGGAACAAATGCAATTCAACACGTTGCGAACAAAACAAGATATTTCCAGTTGTAGTCTCCAACATGATGAGAATCCACAGACATCCACATCATAATCAATACGCTCTAACCAGATAGAACAATGTAGAACCAGTAAAAAGAGCGAGATGTGGATGAAGTCCATCTTTTCCGCCGGAGCAGATTCCGAAATTGAAGTGATTTTCGTGTGGATTCGAAATAACTTGCAGCGTGAGTAACCACTTTCAAGAATGACACGGGTCAGGTTGGACTACTGAGAAAAAGTGTCTGAACATCAGAAATTCATCCACAAAACTCGAAGCCGCAATTCTACGGTACATTTTAAAATTTAAAAAAAAGGCGGCACTGCCCCTTCCGTTAGTCTTGTGCAAACACCCACAATTTGTAGGATATCAATGTAAAATTCAAGTCCATCCAGAGTAAAAATGACGTGATAGGCTGGTTTACGTAACGTTTCAGATTCCGTTTCTCTGTCACGTCGCTCCAAAAAATTAACACTAGGATATTTTCGTATTATCTCTCTCTAAATGCTTCGAGTAGCATTAGACCAGGAAATAATCTACCCATATTGGTGTTCACGCTCTCCGATTGGCATTAAGATTCACCGTGTTGTTCTGAATGGTGAGACATTCCTTGCTTCCTGCTGCCGTAATGGTGTTCGTATTCCCCACTACTTTGCCATCCCCTGATTGATCAGTTGCACACCATCAACCATATTCCTTCGATATCGGAAGTCGCACTATTGCCGGGCTCAGTAATCACCGCCCTGATCATGAGCATGATCATCCCTGCTTGCCGCTCTCTACGGTTGCGGGTAAATCTAAGAGTTTTGAACTAAGTGCATGAGAAGAATCAGTCAACCATTCGAGTAGTCGTCTATGACACACGTGGATTAAATGCAGCATCTCATCCAATTGACAGATTGCATTTTTACTCCAGAAACTATACCGCTTACTACATGGGGATGTAAAAATGAGGCCCAAACACCTTTTCTATAAAACTGAGTAAATGCAGTGCTTCGCTGAAATGCTTACAACGTGCGATACGATCCGCCTATCTAAAATGTTGGAGACCTTGATCCATAGCACAACATGAGACGGATGGCTCAGTGAACTGACTTTGCTTGTCCTGCCCTTGATCGTAATAACAAAAAACGGAAACTTCGAATTTAAGAAGCACTCTTCGACCTACGGAGAACAAGCAAGTTTTCATTCAAATAAAGGAAACATGAATCGCCGTTCGCACGATTTGCAGATAATATTCGACCGAAGGCCCGTCGACAACGAAGTCCTCGAATTCGAAAGTTATTAAACCATATGGATGTCTTAGACTGTGTAAGCCCGAATGTCCGTTTCACTTATACTGTCAACGTCTAACTCGTTTCAATACAGGGGAACATTGCTTTTAAGAGGCTTGAAATACATCTAAGAACGCTACTCAGTTCACTTTGGAACAGTCTCGAACTTTCCGACTCAGCGCCGACGGCAAACGATTTATAGCAGCTGTTCACAAACGTACTCGTAGGCGGATGCATCGAGGTATATGAGGAAGTAACAGAAAGGAATTGGGATTCCCAAAGTCGCTTGAAGTATCTGCCAACATTGTGCCAAAAATATCAGATCCGTCTTCAAATGTTCAATAAACCGATAAATCCACAGGGTCAAAATGGGCATTCCGCGAAGTCTGGTGCTTATTGCCACTTTATTGGCGAAGTGGGGGGAACGAACAGCAGAGCTGTTACCTAAACCGTACCTGAACAGACGATGTGTCGATTGGATTTGTCCCGTCACAGGCAATCAGCTACATATGATTCTAGGCGAAACGTGTACGCCCAAATTTTACGGAATTGCAAGAATACTCACTCTAGTTTAGTGAACCAACTGCGTGAACCTTGAAAACCCGTACTATTTTAAGGGGAATATTTGTGCCCACGATCACAGATTACCGGATGCCCTGAAGAATGAAACAAAATCTGGAAAGGCTGTGGGAATATATCAGAAAATTACCGAACTTTCCTAAGGACAACAAAACTGATCAATTGCAAATATTTTTGGACAATGAGTACTAGGTCACAGTGTTTTGTGTAAAAGTGGTTCAATAGCTCCTCAACAACCATTAAAACAAAAATGATACAAACCACTTGTCGTAGGTGAATAACAGGCGAAGGAAACCTATATGACAATGACATGTGAATGATGTTTTTGATGATAAAAAATGTGGCAATCTGACAGTGCCAGGAGTTGGTTTCAGGGTGGAACTCTCGAGAAACTCAAGAAACGGTGAAAGTTTGAGATTAGAGTGATAAAGTGGTGGAAGATGGGCTGGAGAAAAAGCGGATTAGAATCGCAAGTTAACGTATTGAGTGAACGTAAAACAGGAGGAAATATGACGTAAGACAAAACAGTAGGTGCAAAAGTAGGGGGAGATGTATCCGCTTTTGTACACGGAGAACGAGATCTGTCCGGCCTCCATCACCTAAGGTAAACGGCCCAGTGTAAACGGCTTGCAACAATTTCGCACGTTCGTACACTCTGCGTTCTACTGCTTGTCCTCAAATCCGTTAAGGAAGATGGCTATGTCAAAAGGCTAACTCTGATGCAAACTATTACTGAATTGGTCGTTAATAAGTGAAACACGTATACCCTGTTAAAGACAAAATAGTTTTAATTGAAGCAAATACCTTGCATAACGACCGTGATGTAGACAACGTTTGTGATAAACTATGGTACTTGGAGGTAACGGCAAGGTCCAAAACTTGTTATCCGCGAGTCGACCCGAGTCCCAGATTGAAAAATTGGGGTGGATCATGACGGCAACCAAATCGTAACGTGAAGAACAAGTTAACAACTGACTAACCCGACAGCACCGGGCCAGTCAAGTTACTGTCGCAGCTTTACATGAGTAACTGCTCACATAATCCGGTGTCGGTTTGCGAAAACTGCAGGATGGACTGGTCAGTCGTCAGACTGTTCTTTGCGTTTTCGTTCGGAATGCTGACTGAGTTATTCGAGTTTCACTATGGAAGTTATAAGTTTCAACGCACAAAACGTTAGCTACCGAGTCATTTAAAACTAGGTGCGGGCGGATTAGTGTCAGACTGTTTCAAGATAGAAACACTAGAAATAGCCGAGGTTCAAACATGTATCCTTGCGAGTGCAGCTACCATATGTATGGGATGAAAGGACAATATCAACAATGACGAACCATGAAGTGAGCAGTCACAAAGTTAGCCCTCATTCCTGCAAAGGTATGCACAGTACTGCCTTGTCAAACAAAACTTCAACTATGAAAACGTAAAAACCTTCGCGTCTGACCACCATTGGAACAAAATAAGAACAGGGCGTAACTACAGAGATGAATGTAACACAGTACAGGAGATGATGAGTTCTATTCTTTGAGAAAGCAAGCCACAAACTATCAAGCTAGCTGATCTTGGAAAAATCATTATTCATGTACAATGTTGTTGGTAGATTGCTCATGTCTCAACAGTTCGTAGCCTTTAACGCCAGCCGTAATTAACACCGCCAAGGCCAGTCCATGGGGGACGCGAGCAAATATGGTACTCTTCATGAACTGCCAGGGGGTTTGATATACCTTTGAGGAAAACTGCCATGCGTAATTTCTGAGAACGGGCAGAAGAAAAAAGGAACAAAGGAAAATAATCGAAATCTGCGACACAAAGTTGTTCAACCATTTAAGCCACGTGAACTCTGCTATCCGATATACATGAGCACATGTGTGATTGGAGGCATCCCTGTCTGGGTTAGTTTACCAGCAAGTGCACAAACACAGCAGGGTTCAATATCCTGAAAATCGGTTGTCGGGCCAAAGACTTGCGTACCGAGTGTAGAGCTCATACTAAAGTACATTCCCGACTCATCCGATGTAATGCAGAGAGAGGGAAACGTCGGAAAAGTAGTTAAAACAAAACCAGATAACCTTGAAGGATGCATTCCGGACTTTGGTAAAGTCTACTCATAGTCCGCCATTCTCACAGATTTACCTTAACGGCAACGCGGTCCGTAAAGCAGGGCTGACAATGAAGTTGCTGTACATGCGGTAGTCCATAAGCCACGCAGTTCTAAGTTTCCAATCATTCAACTCCCACATATATACGCAAGTGCAAACAAACGAGAAACAAGATCTTGCGACAACGAACTCACTTGAGAGGTTGCATTCGTCGCCACGAGTTCGTTGTCGCAAGATCTTGTTTCTCGTTTGACTATGCGGGTATTAGCATTTGCTTTAGCTTTGTCCTTAAAACCCAATCACGAAGAACGGAAAAATTAAGTGGCACTAAGTGTATCGTGATTGTTCCCAGTTTTCACAATCGGAAATCACTTGCCCCACTTGTTCAACCCAGGGTGTGGGTGAACAAAAAGCATGTTTTGTGAGTCGTTGAAGCCGTTTTTTTGAACATTTGCAAAAACGGGGAAAACCAAAAAGTAATATGAAAGGGTGGTCTTCTTTAGCGCTTCAGTCGATCCTGTGTAATTTTATCGGAAACAAGCTGAGGATAGACATCGAACAAAAAGCGGAGATGAGTAGCAGAAGCTAATAGGTCTATCCTGATCCGGACTAAATTGGCAATAAAGGATCACATCCAAAAGACATTGTAATTACTGAGCGACCTCAAATTCTGTTTTAATTTTCTAATGACTAGATCGCCCGTATTTACTTGAAAACGCATGAACCCGAGCCAAAGAATAGCACAAGGAATATCACAGCAAATATTGCAGGGAATGGGTGTGTAAACGACCAATAATAATGATGAATGCATGACTGGATGAGGTATGAGACAAGCAACAGTGTTCTAAGCCAAAAAGATTTTAGGTGGTGTATACACTTAGTTAAACTCAAAATAGGCGTACTAATGCAAGCTTGCTTGAAGAAGTTAATGTGCACAAACCACGGATTATTTTCATAATTCCATTAAAAGTAAAAAATGTCTATGGGCATTGATGGTCTGGGTTTAAGTAGTGCACCGGTGAGTACAGGAAGTGGCACGGTTAGTTACTCTGCAGAACAGCACACAGTGAGATATACTGGCATATTGCCACTGAATCCAGCTGTCTATTTCTAGGATTACGGTACGAAACAACAGAAGTCAGTACACCGAAAGAGCTAATAACCAGGCTGGAGATGGCTATGAGAAGGATTAGCGGTGGTATATTGTCGCCTTTCCATCCCGATGGTTATAGCAAATAGGACAACCCAGTTCACACTGTGTGACAGCCAATGTCGAATGGAAATGAGCTTCTGTTGAAATGGTATGCTTGGAATGAGAAAGGGAAATGCTAAGAGGTTCAAACCTAAACGGTTGAGCTCAAAGGCTTGTGACACAAGCCAACAGGTTGGTGGCCAAATATAAGATCTACATCCAATTCTCCCAGATAACTGTCCAACCGTAATCGAACATCAAACCTGGAGGGCTACCAGATTGCAGTTCGCCCGACTTCCCTTGACATTCCTGGCAAAAGCGGCCCTACAAGTTTCATTGAGCCGTGACGGGAATAGACTAACTGTCACATACTATGCATGAACAAACGAATGACTATAAGCCTGACTAGATGGTGCCATGAATAAAGCGAACGTTCACAACAGTGATGAGGATTATGCTAGAAAAAACCTCGTCAAGAGAAAAAGAGGAGCAAAACCTGCACAAGATATGAGGAATCAAAAGACCAAACAGGAATGTGGGTGCAGACAAGCTAATCACCACGACACGCTGTCATGTCACATGGCAGCCTTAACAAACGAATCAGGCAAACACGAAATCTTCCACTGGAAAAGTAACGTATATCGAATTTGACCAGCGGAACTGTTGGGGTGATAGCAAGTGACGAACATGTCATTGCCTGACCACGTTATAGCTGTATCTAACTGTTCAAGCCAATTCGTGCAATCAGAATGTCTGGTGGATATTGACAGAGGAGTCCCGCTAAAACTCGTTTAAAATACAAGACTACAAAGTAGAACTTTTATAACTTATGCTATTGCCGATGAACAATTGTATTTACATTATTATATCCATATCTATCTCAGGAAGCGAAGTTCTAATATCTTCGTCTTAGTTGCTGTACCTTTAAAATTACGACCGACGCACAGCTCTGAAAAACTGTTTCCAGTTGGGCCGCATGAAAGAATACTATCGGAATATGGCAAGGCCGCTGAGTACTAATTGGCCTTCTGGTGAGATGAAAAATTCGCGGGAATACGGTGCCAATGTCAACAGTGTCAACTCGATGCACCGGACATAATAATACAGTCCCGTTTATACATCAACATCTTTTATAAAACGAAGCTAGTACTAGATCAAATAATATTTATTTGTTCGCCTCGCAACGGACATGCCAGTGTAGGTGTCACCTTGTCAGGACACATCAGTGATACATTCTGTCCATCCGCGCTAATAACCGCGTCGACACATCGTATGTGATACCTAAATGTGGTTCGACGTCTTGTGACTTGTTACATTGCAATCCGAACTGCAAGGTGACCTCGATAAACAACCGTGTTCATTCATTGTGCACCAGACACGGTTGGCAGTCCCAACCCGTCCGACAACGCAGGTGTCTGCACAATCATGCTTCTCACTCCCTCACCCTTCACACACGGTTGGCAGCATCCGATTCGGATTAGCCTGTCACAGTGACCGAAGCCATCACTGCAATTGGCTTGCGCTGCACCATTTGCAGTTCAACCCACACGTCACATATCCAGTGTAAATCCGAAAGAATAAGACCGGGAGGTGTGCCAGTGGGGCCTTTCTTTCCAGCCGGCCAGTGCTGGTTAGCCAGTTGATTGGCTAATAAGGAAAGGAAACTCTTATCTCTCGGAAACTGAACAGAGAGAGGCTGCAATGACAAGATCTAAACTAAGAAAGATTTGGAAAGTGCAATACAAGAAGCATTAAAGTATGGGAGAACAGGCTAGTGCAGCCCAGAGAAGATAAGGATGAAGAACACAATTTTCATCGAACTACGAAAAGCCAGACAGACCATTCATCATACAGAACATCAACAAAGCCAAAGAAACCCTCCACACACACACAAACAAACGTTATCCCGATCATGGTTTGGGACTGTCATTGGGCATGATCACAGTCAAACCAAAAGCCACCAGGCCCCCACACGTGTTGACAGAAGTAGTTTGGTGGACAGAAGCTAAGCGATACACGATCGCACCGAGAGCACTCTGGGTCTCCGAGGCTTCCACAGTTTCACCCAACAGAGAAACCACAAGTCAAGGACTACGCGCACATAAACTAATCTCTCCGACGCACCCCGCAAGGCTCCACTTGTTCGAGCAAAAATCTAAAACAAACATTTCTACAGTGCTGTCCGGATTTTGATAAGTCCAAACACTTTGTTATCCGTTTATATGTTATACATACGTGTTTTTATTGGCGTCATCATCTTGTGGTTATAAGTAACTTCCGCGCCAATACCAGTTATAACGACAAGAGTGTTTTTAAGCAATAGCTCGCATTCCCACAACTGTTGTCTCAATTAACCTCTACAACTGGGCATACATCGGGGAAGCTAGGGAGTAATTAGGAATCACACATGACTCTGACAAGTCATTTAACGCGTGCTCAATGTGACTTTCATTAGCCTCGTAACCGTTCTTCGTCACTGCGCCATAAACCATTTATATGTGAATTTAGCCAAAATAACCCTAAGGTAAGGGTCTATCTTCAGTGTTCATGGACTTTCTTAGACTATAAAGCAGCATTCCAGATGGCTGGTAATCAGGTCCGTAAGTGCTCATTTTGTAGTTTGATGGGTATGATTTCATGTCAAGCCAAAAACAGAAATGAGCTTTACATACACCTTATACCTGGGAGTTATCAAGGAACATTGAATAATCGTTGGAAACCCCCAGGTGAAGGTAAATACAGTCGTAATTCCATGTACATGATTTTCACTAGTCGAAAACAAAGGTTTAATAAGACTAGAATCATTAGGACATTACGGAAAGCAGGTTATCAATTTTTTCAACGTCAAACGTTATAGTTTACTAAGGCTACAAACAACACACTAGAACAACAACAACACTAGAACAACAAACAACACTAGAAGTGGTGGACTGTCAACCACCCAATCATGCAACTCGAAGATGTGAACCAACTTAACCATAACGTGTTCCTAAAAATAGGAACCCCATTTGTAGAGGAAATAACAAAATAGGGAGATGACCCGTACAATATGAGATACGTACCTTATCCAAGGATCCTTCAATCCTTTAACAGCAAGCGACTTCACATATTTTTGGAGCTTGGGATTATCAAGATTGTATTCACGCCAATCGGGACATTTCCAATCAACCGCATGTTCACTCAGAAGTCTGAAAAGGTGAACCACTGTTCAGAAAAAACGAGGCACAAGGTTCATCCTATGTGTTTGACCCTAATCTAATGAACGCCATATCAGCTGATGTAACACGATTTTATAATATAATTTGTATATCCAATTGAGATGCCGTGGTGAAGTCGATAAAAGCAATGCACAAAGTTCCAGTACAATAAACATACGCGCAGAAAATTTAGCAAAAACACAGTCCAAACAGGCAAGTATATTGAAAACGTACAAAAACCGTACAAGTTCAACCGTGGCGAGAAGTGGATTCAAGGGAATAGTGAGAAATCCACTGTCAAGGTCTGGTAATCATATGAACACACCGAAATCGATGCGGGAGTAGGTAATACACAGATGGGCAATGTGATCAATCAGCATGTTGCACACATCCGACTGTGTCTGTGTCTGTGTACCAGAGTTTGCTTGTGGACGACATGGCAGATTACAGTCGATGTTTAAGCACGTCGATGTAACTCACAAATGAACCATACTGCTGCTTTCCTATCCACAGTTGGTTAGCCAAATACTTAAAAGAAAATGAACACCCCAGTAAGGCATCAATTGTTGAAGCCGAAGTAAGACTAGAATACAAACAGCTCAAATCCAAACATAAAAATGGATTGAAGGTGGTGCATTAAGCTAACCAATTAAAATGGAAGTATACAAAGTTTGTAAACAAACAGAAAGTCGGACCTATTAAGTTACCTTAACTCGACGGTCAGACTTGTGGACTGGGCTGATTCCGAGGGCTACGCTAACCAGGATTTCGGTCCTATGAGGCACAACCATGTCAGACAATACGAAGAGAAAGTCAAACGAAAGGTAAATATACTAATGGGGTTGCGCCTCAAAGATGGTTGTGTAAAGGCACACTGGTATAAAGACATGACCTAAACTTAACCACCGTGCAACAGCACCGAATCATCGGTGTCCAAGTGAAAGAGTGTCAACATTGTGCTGAGGATCAATGTTGAAGTCTCACTGTCGGATTGGATCCCAGCTGACAGTCGGCTGGGAGCAGTAAGACTCAAAGGATCTTGCTTAGTGAACAGGCTACAAAATAACAAACGCACTGCTTGTTACATTTGCAAACTCACCAACGGACAGTACCCCAGAAGCAATCGAAAACCAACGTAAAATCAGAGTACATTTCACATTCCTTCTCTAACAGCTGAGATTGATACTCTGATTTCAACCACAGGCTTGAATACCCGAGTCGATCGTATACAGTCAAATGAGACATTTAGGAAGTCAGCTCGAACTCGACAGCTTTACTTCGGACAACAAAGACAAACTTCTGAGCTTGCACTCAGATCATGACCTGTTTCTCAGCCGTACGAACTTTGCCAACTCAAAATGTTGTCAAGTCAACTGACATCCACAAGTGTGGGTACGCAGTAACCACAGTACGCATCGACAAACCTTTATAAACACGCTGTCTGGTCCCTCATGACCCCGAAAGAACAACGAGCGAGGCACGTTAACTAAAAGCTCGTACAAAGGAAGCGGGTACCACCAGATCCAAGGCTGAAAAGAGAGTGAACGACCCCCTTCATTCGGAAGCAATCGTTTTATTCTCCTCGATGGGTGGTTATACTAGCAGCCAACTTTGGTTAACATACCATAAGTCGTGACTGATGGATCACGTTCTATGTACCTCGGAGGAGCGTTTACCGTCCTGGCGTTAGTCATCAAGACCACCAATCGCTTGATGAAGCCACGATTTGGTCAAGTAAAAACGTGATCATGAACGAGAAGCCACAGACATTTCCGCTGAGCAAAACTGGTGAAAACCACTGTCAGAAATAGTTAGTCAGAATCCATATCTCACAGGTCGAGTCTTAGTCGATGGCATATCTGCATCCGTTCCATTAACAACATTAACAGCTTTTCCAATTACTAATCCTTTGTTCACTTTTTTCCCGTAGTACAAATAGAATATTGCTCACTAATATTGGGATGAGCGGCGGCTTCCGTCACAGTACAAACTGATTACGGATTAGTCAGACCGACCTCACGGGTAGCCTCGACGTATTGGAAAACAGTTCGGCAACAGACCGTACATTCGTCCTTATCCAAAGAAATGAGAGAACTTCAAGCAGTCTTCAGTTAAAAATTTAACAAATAGTCGCGTACGTTCTAACAACAGTATACCTCTTTAACCGAGTGGCTCTTGTCACTTCATAAAAAACGAATTGAGGGGTGGATAATCAATAGGCGGGTTAGAATGTCATCAAGAGAAGAACAAGCTGAAGGTGACCAACAATAACCTCAGACGTATTGCGACTGCCCACAGTGAAACTGCTTAGATGCGACTGGCTGATTTGCGTCAGACACATTGCCGCCTTTATCCGTCGTCGAAAATTTGACACTTTGCTCTCATTTTTCACACTATTCTTTAAGAAAATTATCGATCGTACGAGGAGGACTTATATGAATCGGATGCGGAAGTCACGTACGAAGCACGGTGAAGAACCAATTCAGCTGGACCTTAGTAAGTATGTGCTGAACTGTTCTTCAGTACAGTTGGATTCGTTGCAACCAGAAACGTTAACCTTAGGTCTTGTTTATAAAATACCATCACATAAGGCTGATCGTATTTGTGTTGAAGCCCAGTTTGAGAATCTTATTGATCAGTTATCTGATCTTCGACCAACTAGTGCTGACAATCTAGGTCGGTTAAAGACCGATATAGCTTATGGGTTTATCAGGACTCTAATTAATAGACAGTGTGCTATCACAAGACAACACCTGCAATCATTAAGAGAACTTAAGTCAAAAAACGTGGTTATACTTAAGCCTAATAAGGGTTCTGGGGCCGTCATTCTAGGCAAGGATGCGTATGTACAGAAGATGTTGTCAATATTGGATGACCAAACGAAGTTTCGGCGAACAGAGAGGGTGGACAACATTGGCGAAATAGAGGACCGCATAAGACGACATCTTCAGCTGCTCTTGCAGTTGCGGATTATTGACGAAGTCGTGCGGATCGTCAGCACCTCAACTTTACGGCCTACCAAAGACTCACAAGTCTGGGATGCCACTTAGACCAATTTTGGCAATGACAAACTCACCTTACCACAAATAAGCACCCTGGTTGTTCGCTATTCTAACCCCAGTAAAACAGACATTTCAGACACTCCATTAAAGATTCCTTTGAATTGATCAATGACCTGAACGGAATCGATCTTGTTAACGAACTGATGTGCTCTATGGATATTCAGTAACTTTTCACAAGTGTCCCGCTGCATGAAACGATCGACTACATTTGTGAGCTCGTTGAAATGAGTCACACTTCGTTGCCACTTCTCACCGACACATTGAAGGAAACTTTGCTGCTCTGTACTGAGAATGTCAGTTTTCGTTTCCTTGAACAGCCCTGCCGTCAAATAGACGGAGTAGCCATGGGAAGCCCACTAGGTCCCATCATAGCAGACTTTTTCATGTTAAAAATTGAGCAACAGCTAGCTACAGAGACAAAAAAACTTGTCATATTACAGGCGTTACGCAGATGATACATTAATTTTCAGTCGATCCAAACGGATGATGGATAACCTGGTACGACGTCTAAATAGTTGCCATCCTAATCTAAAGGTCACTCGTAAATTTGAGGTCGGCAACTGTCTGCCATTTCTAGATATCCTAATAAGTCGTCGGGGAGATGGCTCGGTTAGAAGAACCGTTTATAGAAAACTCACATGGCTAGGTCAACACCTAAACTTTAGAAGCTTCACCGATCCAATACAAACGAGCACTAGTAAATACTCTATTCACACGAGCAAGGCGAATCTGTACGCCCGACAGCCTCGCGGAGGAACCAGATCCGACTACGTCTGTCCTACAATCAAATGTTTACCCCCAGAAGGTTCATAGATAGGCACAGTAAACAAAAAGTATCACCCGAAGAGGTGGTCATTGTAGAGAAAAAAGAGTACACAAAACTGCTTTAGGGGTGATTATGTCATGCAGCAAACAGCACAGTGATTAAGAAATTCAATTAAACGAACGTTTAATGCAGCTGAACTCCGTGTAATCGCTCGGATTCAGAAACCAGCAGTGTCTTCAACCAAAGGAGATCAGCCTATCGGTGCAACTTCACATTGTGTTTACAAATTTGTATGTAACTGCGGAGAAAGTTACAAAGGCAGAACCGATAGATGCTTGAGCTCCAGAATGAAGGAACATCTACCAAAATGGGTGCAAAAGACCGTGTTACCGGAGAATGGCAATGTTGCCGAAACGCATAAACAGCCCGTTTCCTCAGTCGCCAGACACGTCCTGACCATCGGTCACGCTATCGATCCATCTTGTGCATTCAGAATCCTGTTGCGTCATTCTAAGCCGAGATTCTTACGGCTTGCTGAAGCAGTTGTAATTAATCGATTCAAACTAGCTTTCTGTGTTCAGAAACAACAGTTCGTGATCTTGACCCTTCTCTGGACTTAATGACTTATCCCAACCCACCTACTGATTATCCACCCCTCAATTCGTTTGTTATAAAAAAAAGCCCATCCACGTTATTGTAAATTTGGTACTGATGAGTCGATACGAAATGCTTGCATCTACCAGTTTTCACGTTCTAACTGCTTTGTTCAAACTTCTCTAGAGAACCAATTATTTCAAACTTCATAAAAATATAAAAACATCATGGCGACACTCGTTTGGACTATGCAACACTTTTTTTGGGTCGTTGGTGACCAACCACAAGGACAGTATTTGTTCCAACCAACCCCGTAGCGGGACCGTACAACGGATTGCACTCAAGTTTAGTGGGACTACAGAGTGTGTCAATGTGAGAAATTAGTAGAATTCTTATCAACCTAAACACGTTTACCACCACATGTGACCTTATTGTATTAAATACACATATGAGTAAAAACAGCCTCTTGACACCAGTCAACCCGTCGATAAAATAATTTCCTTCGTCAGGTGTCAAGACGCCGAGCGCAGCGTTGAACATCTTACTAGAACCGACGTTGGTTGCGCTTACTACACTGCATGGACGCTTGGTACGCACTTCCACTCTGATAATACTTGACTGTTGTTCGGAACGATTGCATAAGAGCTATGCATAGGGTGTAGTGTGTTATAATCATAGCATCTCATTCCTTCTTCACCCGATATGACTTGCATTATGCTGAGCTCTGAAATCAGTTGTTCAACAGCCTGTCATATAATGATGACCTCAACGTAAGCAGTACAGAAATTGCGCACTAATGCCCGAATCCACATCACACTACCGTGCTGAGATCTAAAGATGGACAACATAATAGGTTGTGAACGTCTGCGGACAAACACGGTTATCGCATACACTGTCTATGAGAGGAGTAAGCAACACAAGCATGATACCATTGAATCCGAAACAGTATATCACACACTCTGAACAGCCTGCCTGACATGTGCGGTCGTATGAAACAAAAATGCATATACTCACAAGAAAAATAGTCACAGGAAACAGACGTGATTCATAAACGGCGTGGGAAAACAAATGCTCACCGACGTAGCACAGACAGGCAGCCAATGTCTAATCTGACACTTCAGGCAACATGGTTGTCGACAGATCGTAAGTAAGACAGCAGTCATTGGTTACGTGTGCTCTAGAGTAATGATCTGTTCGTAGACAGATGGTAGTCGTATTCAACTGTGGCCAGCGGAACTGGTACAAAAACGGAAAACTGTCAGCATTGCGAAGAGCTACTTTCCTCAACAACTTTATCCGGTTTCAATGTACGTTTAGCCATTGTGTATCCTTTTTGTCGTCTATCTGACAGTAGACAGTGTGGCCTATTCCATCTTATTCCGCCGAACGGATGAGCTTATGTGCTCCTTAATCAAAAATATACCCACTGATCACATTTTGATTAATGCAGTCCATGCCATCCGATAAAAAATTCGAGGACCCAAAAGGTAGTCTTTCAACCTTTAAGATACATTCCGTGTTGGCGCCCGTTGGAGAAAAGAGCTCCCGTAAAATTTTCCACGCTCCTACAATTGCGCGGTGGACCTAAATGATCTGGACGAGTGAATCTGGTTTTTAAGTCCACAAACCATACGGTCGAGTATCAACAAAAGACTGCTGACGCCAACTCATTACGGCTTAACCTGCAGTGGTTCTGTGCGTTTATTTGGTGCTGTTTTGACAGATGCACCAAACACTTCATGGCACGAATTAACACAGAAGGCTTATTGAACAGCACGGAGAGATGAGTGGAAGCGGTTACCAAAACCAAGACGGATGATCCGATATATGTTAGGATAATGCCACAATTAACCCAAAAATGTGCTTTTTTCTTCACCACTGTATGAGCCTCCACTATTGTATGATCCTCCACTACTGTATGAGCCTCCGCTTGAACATTATAAATACGGTGGAGTTTTCCAGTGCATATGAATACGTTTGGTTGAGATCAAATATACCCTTGGCTGAAGGTTCCCTGTCTTCTTCATTTGCGGTAGTTCGTGCGTCGTCGTATAGTCCATGATAACGCAGATCGTTAGTGCAACCGTCGTAGCTAAGCCGGGTTATCGTGAACGCTGGGCGTTAGTGAGTTTGCATCAATTGCAAATCCACGCGGTTCATAACAGCTTTCGCGACGGGGTTTTCGGATTCATCGCCTCATCATGTCCTCCGATCCAGAATTGAAGTAAAAGATGCAGGCGCAAATGCGATTGATGGAGCTCATCACTACACGGTTTGCCACAATGGGGTCATCTACGCCCTCCGTTGATCCGTCACCCGTGGATCACATGGCCACGAATATCCACGAGTTCCTGTATGATCCTGATGCCGGTGTATCATTCGAGTCGTGGTACAAGCGGTACAAAGACGTTTTCGCAGTCGAGTTGGCCAATCGAGACGACAAGACCGAAGTGCGCCTGCTTCTCCGGAAACTTGGTCCGGCGGAGCACATCCGTTATTCGAACTATATTCTCCCTGCCGAGCCGCGAACAGTGAGCTTCGCGGATACCGTGGAAAAACTGAAGAAGATATTCGGGGATACCTGTTCTTTATTCAACGCCAGGTTTCAGTGTCTCCAACTGGTCAAACGTGACAATGACGATGTTGTCACATACGCTGGTTTGGTCAATCGTGAATGCGGTCGGTTCAAACTCGGTTCACTCACTGAAGACCAATTCCGATGCTTGGTATTCATATGTGGTCTCCAAGCTCCCAGCCACGTTGATCTTCGAACGCTGTTCCAGACCATGATCGATCAGCAACCCGAGACGAAACTGGAGAAGATGGTCGACGAATGCGGTCGACTGATCAACCTGAAACGTGACTCCGCGATGATCCAGGACCCGGAGAGAGCCCTTCGTTCGGTGCACATGGTTTCCAAGCCCCAGTCTCCTACGAGGACCGGTCAAGCCAGCCACAACAAGCCTCCTTCTGCTTGTCGTTACTGTGGTGCATGGTACTTCCATAGGTTTTGCACCTTTCGGCATCATCGCTGCCAGAAATGCCACATGGTCGGGCACAAAGATGGGTTCTGCCCGAAACGATTGGCGGCCCGGGGCAAGCCTGCCTCGATCCCAAGATTCAAGCACCATGGCAAACCGGTTGGCAGATCATCCAGTCTGCTGGCCACTTTCAAAGTCAATGTCGCGGAGAATCGCAAGTTCGTGTCGGTCCACATCAACGGTAGTCCGATTCGTCTACAACTGAACACAGCCTCCGACATCACGATTATCTCCGGGGCTCTCTGGCGAAAACTGGACAGCCCTCCTGTCCATCGATCATCCCAAACCGCCACGAGTGCTTGTGGTGGTACCGTGCAGTTGACTGGCCAGCTGCATTGTTCGGTATCATTCCGGGCAGCAACGATCAACGGGACGTGTTACGTTTCCGACTCTGACCTGAATCTCTTGGGTCTTGACTGGATCGAGCAACTTAGCCTCCTGGATCTTCCCATCCGGTCAATCTGTAACCATGTGCGGTCCGTTGACACGCATGGCGATCTGTCCGACCACATCATTCATCAGTTCGCTCCGGTGTTCCGAAATGGTCTTGGTCGGTGCACCCGCACCCAGGCCACATTGCACCTTCGTCAGGGAAGCCAACCAGTCTTCCGACCCAAACGGCCGGTACCGTATGCAGCCTTTCCTCTGGTCGATCAGGAACTGCAACGTTTGGAACAACTTGGTGTTCTGAACCCAGTCGAATACTCTGCATGGGCCGCACCGATTGTCGTGGTGAAGAAGTCCAATGGGTCCATCTGGATCTGTGCAGATTTCTCCACTGGGCTCAATGTGAGCTTGGAAGCGAACTGCCATCCGCTTCCCGTTCCCGAGGACCTGTTCACAATGCTCAATGGCGGCACATGCTTCGCCAAGCTGGACTTGGCGGAAGTATACTTCCAAGTCGATGTCGCACCGGAATCCCGTGAACTGGTCACGATCAACACCCACAGAGGTCTACTTCAATACACCAGGCTCTCGTTCGGTGTGAAGACGGCACCCGCCATCTTCCAGTAGATTATCGACGCCATGATCTCTGGTCTACCGGGTACAGCCGCATACCTGGATGATATTATCCTGATGGATCGCACAACTGAAGAACTCCACAGTCGCATCGTGGCTATGCTTCAGCGCATCCAAGACTACGGGTTTCGACTGAAGTCCGAAAAGTGTCAGTTCTTCCTACCGTCGATAAAGTACCTGGGCTTTAGCTTCGACTCTGCCGGTCGCCATCCTGACCCGGAGAACATTCGACTCATTCAATAAATGCCAGCTCCTACTGATGTCACAACGCTTTGGTCCTTCCTTGGACTCATCAGCTACTACACCTCATTCCTGCCAAGTTTACATGATGTTCGGGCCCCGCTAAACCAGCTGCTACAGAAAGAATCTAAATGGAACTGGTCGACTGAATGCGAATCGGCTTTTGCAAAACTGAATACGATGCTCAGTTCAGATCTCCTACTGATACACTACGACCCATCTCTCCCAATCGTCTTGGCCGCGGATGCCTCTAACAACGGGGTCGGAGCAGTGGTTTCTTATATCTTCCCGGACGGTTCTGAAAAGGCTATCGCTATGCTTCCCGTACACTGAGTCCTGCGAAAAAGAACCATGGACAAATCGAGAAGGAAGCCCTGGCTATCATCTTTGCGGTGAAGAAGTTTCACAAGCTTCTCTATGGTCGGCATTTCTCACTACTCACCGACCACAAGACACTCTTGTCCGTGTTCCGTTCGAAGAAAGGGATCTCGTTCTATTCCGCCAACCGACTGCAACGATGGGCAACGATACTTCTTGGGTACGACTTTTCGATTGACTATCACCGCACGGAGGATTTTGATCAAGCCGATGGTCTGTCACGCCTCATCAGCAATCACCGGGTTCAAGAGGACGATACAGTGATTGCATCCTTGTCATTCGAGAAAGATGTACGCTGCCAGTTCAACCATGCTATCCCCGGAATTTCAGTCACCGCCGATGACAACCGAAACGCAACCGCAGAGGGCCCGGCCATCGTACAAGTCATGAAATACGTTCGATCTAGTTGGCCCAACGTTCCGTTGTCCGGAGAAATCCATCAACTATTCCTTCGACGTGAGTCCTTGGTCTTAGTGGACTCTTGCCTCATGTTCGCCAACCGGGTCGTGGTTCCTCGCTCTCTCCGACGAGCTGTTCTCCATCAGTTTCATTCCGGTCATCCGGGGACAAGCCGAATGAAAGCGACTGCACGCGGGTTTGCGTACTGGCCCGGCATGGACGACCACATCTCGGAGTTGGTCAAGCGTTGCTCGAAATGTCAACAGGCCACTAAGTTTCCAAAGAAGCAGAATCCAGTCCCTTGGAATCTTCAGCTGGCTTGGAGGGAGCGCGGACCGCAAGAGCATTCACCACGTCCTCATTGGGACTGCGTGGTAGGACTCTAGGGATCGCAGATGGAACGATACACACATCCCCGTCTGTTCAGCATAGGCCGAGTCACGTACGACTGTCGTAAGTCTACTGGGAGCGGCGTGTTCCTTTCGGTCTCCCAGCTAACTGCACACAACGGATACCCGCACTACTCCAGAGGCGCCTGTCATTCTAATGCCCAACGTCATTCTGCTCACACCTCTCAGCCTAGTGACCCCCTCAGAACCGTCGAGTGGGCATAAGCACGTCTCGCGTCTTTTTTAAACTTCTGAGTGTTGCTGTTGGTCACAAACTAAGCTGGAGCTGAATGTCTCCAATTTACGAATATTGCTTTCTATCCTCACTTCGGTTGTTAAGTGCGGTGCCCGTTGGGACTGTAATTCGAGTGCTCCAAACAGCTTTAAACAGTCAGTAAATGAGAGTCTCGCACAATGCGCCTGCACGCCACAAATACCGGTGATTCATACGCGGGTGCGAGGCTGAGGGTCAGTGTTTCTCGGGGTTCGGTCAGTTTTTACTCTATATCATCCAGGCCTCAGTTATCCTCGAAACTAATGGTGGAAAACGGGTATGGCACCGAACTTGAATATCACGTTATCAAACAAACGACAAAATATCTGGGAAAGAATGAACGAACGCTGTATGTCTCAGTGAGCACATCGGTCAAGAAAACGTGGGTTAAAAATACTTTAAATTAGAGTCTAGAAGAGCATTAAAAATACCTAGTGATCGTACAATCCAGTGAGCCACCGCCTTTTGAAACAGACAAGATGGGCTTAACGTGAATTTGAGGTTTAAACATGTACCTTTCTTGGTGAACTCGCGGACCGTTCTCGATTGCAAGAGTGCACGACATCACTGCGAGTCCTTCAGGAAAAGAGACGTTGGCTAAAGCCACAAATGCGTATTTTTTGGGCATGGTAAACTGTTCGAAAAGTATGAGATCACTCACATTACTGCAGACGTAAAATGAACGCATATCGACTGCAAAAACCCGACAATTCCTCCATGTTGTTTAGGTTATGCAAAGTATTCCGGCAGATTCATATGTGGTTTTGTTCTGTGATGGTATGTTTTTTCAAAAATATGAGGTGCTCTATCAATTATCCTGCATGCACTTCGCGTTATTACGCGGTCGTGAGTTTTGCATAGAATTTGGCAACGCCCGGCGCATGGGCTCACCTTATTTATTTCATGCAACACACGTGTTTCCTAAGTAAGCTTACTTGAGGCGTAATCAACCCTATGAAAGACCATGTGATTCAAGCCTACATCAAAAAGAAAGGTGACCTCACTAATCCACTGGTGAAAGGCAACCATTCTTCCATGGAACTGATTGAAGGGGAAAAAACCGCATAAGATGTTACAGACAAAACCAGCCTCCATACGATGAACAAACAATATCAGTTGAAACTAACCCTCTGATTGAAACCCACCTGGTCGAAAGCCTCATGGCAGACGAGCAGTAGCAAAATGGCCAGCGCTATAAACACTCTGATATCAAAATTTGAATACTTGTACATTCTAACAACTTCGACCCCTTTTCGCTCAGTAAGAACTATAATACGGTTTACTTCGACCGGGTTTGTTTTGATCCACCATGGTTGTGGAAGAGGCATCGCGAAACCTGGCGGGTAACTCGAAATCTGGTTTAAATTTCCTCGGTGTCATTGTCTATTCATATTTTTGCTATCTTGGTGCCCGGTGCATCAAAAAATTATACACGATCACTGCTATTCTTTGTCGAATAGCATAACTCATTGAGTATTGTATTATTCGTTTTCGATATTATCCGTATTATTCTCTAGACTTGTGCTTCCTTTTGGTGCCCAGTGCATCAAAAAACAATTGTATACGATCATTGCTATTCGCTGAGGAATAGCATAAATCATTGTGTATTAGCTTTTTTGTCCTTGATAGTATCCGTATTATTCTCTAGCATCGTGTTTCCTTTCCATTAACAACTGTCATATTTACTCACAGACCATAACACAATGACACGCACAAGATCCAGCAGCATCGGTGGATCAGAGGTATCGAGTGCTTGTGGTCGTTTCGGCTGCCGCATGACTGTTCAGAACGGTATGCAGTGCCAGACGTGCCTACACTGGTACCACTTTAAGTGTACTGGCCTCAGAGAGGACCAGTGCGCCTTGCTCACTTCTTCAAAGAGGCCATTTATCTGTATGAGCTGTCTCTTCCGAGATAGCTGCACCTCACTGGAGGCCACGTTAGATCCTCTACTCGCCACCCCGAACAAGCAGAAGTCAGGCGCGTGCAAGTGTGGCTATAAGGCGTCCAAAGATGTAAGTGCACAGATAGCCACGGTAGAAAAAGCCCTGAATGATACTCAGAGAACTTTATCTGACATGAAGTCAGAACTGAGCTCGTTGAATGAGTACATTGCCCTGGCCCTTCCAGGCGCTGCAGCTGCTCGCAAGGCAGTGGCTTTGTCCACGGCTCAAATTGAGGAAGTTGCGACGAGCTTGAAGGACAGAGCACTCCGGGAGAAGAGGCTTGTTTTGTGGGGACGATTTCCGACTACACTCTCTCCAGGGGAACAAGCCAGAGCGGTGCTAAACGCTTGTTTCTCTCCAGAGTCTACAAAAATGGTTTCCGCCAGCAGACTTCGCTCCAAAGCTACCAAGAAGTCACTGGGACTCCTTGTGACGTTACCCGCTAAGATTAGCGCGGAGGAAGTACTGGAAAAGATGGTTGATCTAAAGACAAAGCACGTAAACCTCAGGGGAGTCTCTCTAGATCGCTCACTGCAGGAGCGGCAGAAGCGCTCTCAGCTTGCCAGAACAAGGTTATGCATCAAGGCTGACCCCAAACTCCAGGCTAGCGTTAAGGTCCTTATCCCTGATGTCAAGGGGACACCGGTGTCCTCGGACGAACCACCCCAAGCACACACTTCAGAGGCCACTGCCCCCATCTCACTGGAAAGTCAAGCGCCTGTAGATATGCAGGGGGCCGGTAAAACAGATCCCAAAGGTGCTAAGGACCACCAATCTTCTAGACCCCCAATCATCTCACACAAAAAACGGCCGCAAAAAAAATATTTCATTCCTAAACTTTACAGCCCAGTGAGTCTGCTGGGATCCCCTCCTGCGTCAAAAATGGTCCAAAAAAGTGTCATTCCGATGGCTCTCCCCCCGGCTACATCGGGGCCATTTCGTCCTATACTCTCTTCCCATCTACAACTTTATCCAAATTTTCGAGGGTGCAAAACCGCAAATCACCCTCCGAAAGCTCTGAAAGCAAGAGCGGTCCGAACGTCATTGACCTTGGGCCAAGAGAAGCGGACGAAGCGTCCAACAGGGACGCTCACTTATGCCCAGGCTGTGATGAAACGGCCACCACCCCCCAAGAGGGCTCACAGAACTACGCCGCCAGTTGCACAACCCCCCTCACTACTGAGGCTACTTTCCCAAGCTTTCCCTCGTGCACTTCTGTCTCTTTTTGCACCCAACCAAACGAAGAAGTAGCCTTAAAGTGCGTGTACACCAACTGTCTGAGCCTTCTGAACAAACTACCAGAAATCAGACAGCTGGTCCACGACACTAGCCCTCACATTCTTGCATTAACAGAGACCTGGCTTTCCGCGGATATCAGTGATAATGAACTGCATGTCCCTGGTTACTCTTTATACCGGACGGACTCCTCCCGTGGACGCATGGGAGGCTGCGCCGTTTTCCTAAGCCAGAAGCTCCCAGTGCCAGCTGTCGTAGGGGAATTTACCTTCCCAGAGAAATGCGACACGCTCTGGATTAAACTCCAACTTCGCAAACGTGACACGCTTCTTACCGGTGTTGTGTACCGCTCGCCGTCATGCAGTGCATCCGACGACGAAGCCATCCTTGCTACCTTAGACAGACTCACGTCTGCCCAGCGTTTCTCCCATCTTCTTATTATGGGTGACTTCAACGCACCCAAACTCAACTCTATGGCGGCTTCTCATGAGGACTGTGGCTGCGGGTTCTCGAAGTCCTTGGCAATGTTGATCCATGAGAAAGCCTGGACACAGCATGTCGATCTACCTACAAGGCACCGTCCAGGACAGACACCCTCCTTGCTCGATCTGGTCATTACGAACGAGGCTCACCTGGTAGATAGGGTGGTCATCAAACCGCCGCTAGGGCATAGTGACCATATGCTACTAAACTTTGACTTTATCTGTTACTGGCTCCAAAACGCTGTAACAAAGACTTCATTCCGAAACTTCCAAAACGCAGACTTTAACGCACTAAGGACGTTCTTAAGCACACTCAGCCTCACATCCGACTCAGTGAACTTGAACTACCTTTCCTTTAAAGCTGCCATTCACGAAGCCGATGAGGCATTTGTTCCTCGAAAACTATTGAAGTTCTCCTCTCGTGCACCGCTTCCGCGGAACATACGCCGCCTTCTTGAATTACGTTCTCGTCTATTCTCTAAACAGAAGCTAACGGATAGGCCAGAGGATCTAGAGGCCTTTCGCTCTGTACGAAACAGGTGCAAGCGGGAAATCCGGCAACACACCCAACACGTACAGTCGAAAATCCTACAAATAGCTCACGAGAATAAGAATTTTCTTTTCAAGTATATACGACGCCAGAGAAAAACTAAGCCCTCAGCGCTTTCTCTGCGGCTTCCCGACGGGGAAACCTCCTCCAACCCCCAAGTGGTTGCCGAGATGTTCAGGGAATACTACTCATCAGTCTACAATGTGGATCTGCCAAACTGGCATCCAATTCTCCCGCAGAGGCACTTCCAACAACCCATCCTGACAGCTGACTTTTCTGTGTCTGACGTTCAGGACCTCTTGCTTAAGATCAATCCTTATAGTGCCATGGGACCAGACAAGATCCATCCCCGGATCCTCAAAGAAGCGGCCGTCAGTTTGGCGATGCCTCTCTTCGATCTGTTTAAACAGACACTTCGGACAGGCACTCTTCCGGAGGCATGGAAAGAGGCCAATGTCTCACCTATATTTAAAACAGGCGATCGTCATTCTCCTGCTAGTTATCGACCGATCAGCCTTACCAGCATCCCATGCAAGATAATGGAGCGACTGTTAAAACGCACTATCTTTAAGCATTTCTTCTCAAATAACCTCTTCTCTTCGACCCAGCATGGCTTTCTTCCTGAGCGGTCATGCATAACTAATATGTTAATCTTCATGGATAGCCTAACAGAGGCCAAAGACAATGGTCATATCTCGGACGCTATCTTCTTCGACTTTGCCAAAGCCTTCGACCGTGTCCCACACGGTCCTCTGCTGCACAAACTAGAAGCCTATGGGATTCAAGGAGAAGTTCTCCGCTGGATAACCTCCTTTCTTGGTAACAGGACTTTCAGAGTAAAAACCGGTTCAGGCCTTTCGTCCCCATCCCCAGTCTCTGTGGGGGTCCCTCAAGGATCGGTACTTGGTCCATTGTTGTTTCTTATTTACATCAATGATCTCCCCGATTTGATCTCTAGCAACGCTCTCCTTTATGCCGACGACTTAAAAATCTGGAACGCCTGTGACCCCAGTGCATTGCAGATTGACCTTGATCGTATTAAGTGCTGGTCAGAGGATTGGAGTCTCCCTCTAAACGACAGTAAGTGTGCGCACATGTCACTCGGAGGAGACTCTGGGAACCTATTCGTGATACATGGTGCACAAAGTGTAGTAGGTATCACGAAAGTAGACCTCAAAAAAGACCTAGGGATCTGGCTATCGTCTGGGTTGTCCTTCTCTTATCATCACCAGCTGGCCGCAAAAAGGGGTCTCATGACTCTCGGGATGATCAAACGAACCTTCCCCCGGATTGACAAGCGCGCCTTTCACACGCTTTACAGAGTCTACATAAGACCATTGCTCGAGTATGCCAATCAAGTCGTCTACACCGGTTTGAAGAAGGACATACTCGCCATTGAACGTGTCCAGCGAGTGGCCACCAAAATGGTCACTGGCTTGCGGCATCTATCCTACGAGTCTCGCCTTGAAATTCTCGATCTTTATCCACTTGAGTTTCGTAGACTCCGCGGCGACTTAATTCTTACACATTTTCTCTTTAGCACAGGACTTGTGCAACAATTCTTTACCCTAGTAAGTGATAACAGTCGAAGAGGCCACGACAAGAAGCTCTATAAGCTTCGACCTCGGACCTTCCTAAGACAACAGTTCTTCTCTTATAGGGTTATCAACTACTGGAACGACCTACCACTAGAGATTGTTAGCTGCTCTTCTAAAGACCGTCTCAAAGTGTTATTGGATTCCCACCTACTTAATAAACCGTTAAATTAATAATTTATCCTGTTTTGCTAGATTATTATTTTACTCTGTTCTTGGTACTTTCTGTAACCCCCAAGAGCGGTGCTACACCCCGTTTTCAATGACTGCCTTTCAGGTCAACAGAAAACCGCCGGACATCGAAACGAACAAACTGACTGGATCCGGGTAGATTGGGCCCCCAGCTTCGAACCCGTGTATAAATCGCTGAATCGCTGAAATCGCTCTATGGCCTCTGTAATGTGTAGTTTTCATGTTGTACTACTATACGTGATCACGCGGTTCCCATGAATTACACTTGCGGCATAGTTTTGGCAACGTACTGTAGTTCGATCTTTCGGGGATACACCCTGCTGTAGTCACGCTCTCTCTTCTACGTTTGAGTGAACAACTTCTAGTAATGCCAGCGTTGCGCGTACTCATTTCCGCTGCTCTCATTATCTATGTGGGCGCTAATTGCCTTACAAACTGTCATGGTAAACTAGTGAATGAACCGATCAGAAATTTGTGTTGAGTAATTTTAAATCCGCAAAGTTTTCTTATTTAACCGGCATTTCTACTCATCACCAAGTCTTCCTCAGTTAAGTTATTTCGGATATTCGATATACCTGTCCGGTAAATGCATTCCAGCTCCTGATATCTTACTGAGACAATTGTTATGCAAGGCAGAGTCGTCCATGCCCAACCTTGTGGTTTACAGCAGTGACCGCGAAATTTTCTATCGTTTCTTGATGGGAGGTTTTCTGTGAGCTGATTTTTCACGTCGCTGCGCCAGATTTCGCTGGTGACAATATGATTACGGAGGTCGGATAGGTGGTGGATTCGTAGGCAGAAGCATTTTGAGGATTACGTCGTGCACAAAATCGCAGGGGACCTAAACTCCAAAACATAGTAAGCAGGTGTAGTGCTCGGACAAAGTAACCATGCAATCATCAGGGAGTTTGCTCACGGCAGAATTAAAATCAGTAAAAGTATCATAATCCGGAAGGGCGTTTCACACATCACAAATTAGCAGCAAAAAGCTATGACGGTAACCTAACTGTTAGCAAAATACGAACCGCACTGCTCATCAGACCATATGTTTCGCAAGTTTATGTGCCGATCGGAAAGGTAAGGATAATTTCCGGTGCTGTCCGGAAGTATGCTAAATGGCAGACTGCAGCCTAAACTGGAGCCGACGGCAACAACTAAAAAAAGGATTAATGGCTGGAGTTGAGCTTATGCTTGCTAGGCAACGGTAAGTGCACGCTAAGCGAAGTTTGCGTAGAACCCTTGGGTAGGTTATCCAACATTGGAAAGGATGAAGACTGTGAAACTGAAGATAAGAACAATGGATGAGTGGTTGACATGACGTAACACTCACTGCATGCAATCCGCCGTACAAATGGCGGAGGTTGTACTGCCCCATATTAGGCCTCCTGTAGCAGGCTTTCACAGAAGCATGACTACCTGAAAGTCAGAAACGATGGTTGTACCTGGGAGTCTTGGAGAAGCCCCGCAGATGTCGTTTAATGTAGTAGCCAGAATTTGTTGCCATAGTTCGAGTAGTACACCGATGACTATTTGTCTGAAGTGCGCTTTTGTCACCTATAATGAGAGTGTGCGGAGTTCACTGCAATCTCGGGACCTTTTCTGGATTTGAGCAATAGCCCTCCCCGGATATGTTGCACGACCGCAAACGATAAAATGACCTTCCTCGCAGTGCATCCGATATATCCCAGTTACTTAGAGGTCGAGAAATCAAAAAAATTGAGGGCGGTTGTATTCGGCGGACTAGTGGATGGATAGCACGGAAGCAAATCACTAATACGCTCCACATAACTAAATAATTCAATAACATGAATTCATTACGGTGTTTGTTGTATAGTGATGGCTAAGGCTTCAACACGCCCAGAATTAGGAAAGATGACGCTGTTGTGTGGTACTCGAAGATAAAACCAGTCAATAACTCCTCGATTAGTGTTTCCACTTTATTGGCCCACGTTTGGCGCAGTGCCTAGTGAACTCGACAAAGTAGGATATATTGACGTGCCCAGACAATAATCAACCATGCGTTTGTGAGAGTGTGTGCAACCGAAATACTAGGCGAAATTATTCAGACAGTGCGTATATGTAACCTTGTAAATTCCAGCACAAGTAGCCTACCCAGTACTGACAGTATCTCTACACAACAACGAGGGAGACGATATTGAAGAGAAGGGTTGATCTGTGAACATGAGAAACAACAGCAGAACAAGAGTAAGCACTTGAGAAACACCGTTGTAGGATTCGATAGCTGGTAAACGCAGTTTGCACACACTTCATATTGACGACTGGTGACGAGACTAAGCCGTCGAAAGAGACTACCACGCGCTCCAGGCTCGTGAAATATGCCGGGCGATACAATGTGACTTACGCAGCCGAAAGCCGTGGCAAAATCTGAGTGAACAGCACCTATCCTGGTTTCCGGTTTCGGGCATTACTCAGTGGCCATCAGATGATTCGAGATGAATAGGTATTCATTGCAAAAGCCCCAGGCTTTCTGCGGAAACATTTACGGGAGGGAAAAGATAATTTATGGATTTGAATAGAACAATGAGAAGACGCAATTCATGTGATGTTCTCCGGAGTAACTTTTCGTACATTCTGATCACACATGGACATGTAGCTAATTTTGAACAAATCAAAATTCCACAAAGCGGAAGTCATGGCTTGAGGGATTAAACAAACAGACACCAAAAATGAAAATCACAGCTGTGGGACTGCGGACTACCAGGGTAGACGCAGTGTCAACACAAATTGTGTTTGAACACACAGAGGCGACTGTGACGGTTAATGGCCAGAGCCTCAGCAAACTGGTGTACGCGTTTCCGGTTGCCCCGAAAGATCACTGGGAACGCGTCAGAAACTTTGACTGTGTCCTGTTTGTATTATGTGCCTTGCGACGGAACATGCGGGGTGTGGTCCATCGGCATCTATACAGGCTTCTGTCGTTTCTAGTTGCGTCTCCAGCCATTTGTGTACATGCTCCTTGATACGAACAGCTAGTTGTCGGTTTTTCCTCTCTATGTAACGCATACTGCAGCCACATGAGTATTTGTATAAACAGTGAGATGTGACAGATGCACACTGTTTGTTCTTAACCGGGGCGACTGGTAGAGTTTTAGTTCGTTGTATTACACACAACTTTGCAGCGTTATAATTCCTGGATACAGACGCTGTTAGACGCTTCCTCGTCATTGTTAACCAGCTGTCCGCTAGAGACGGGAGTTTTAAATACACCGTTCTCTTTGGTACCGTTGTCACTTCTGCAGTTGGGATGACGGCTTTGTTGTGCTTTTTAATAAATCCCAGAGGGTACCCACTGACTTGTACAGTGTCTGTCAGTAAGCTTAACTCTAGCTGTAGGTTTTCTTTAGTGCAAATCCTCCGTGCTCTACGGAAAAGTGTCCTGACTAGACTTCTCTTATGCTGCACCGGACAGAAGCTTTCGAAATGCATGTACTGTACAGTCCAGGTAGGTTTCCTGTAGACGGATCTCCCTAATGTACCATCTTGTCTTCGAGTGACTAGAGCATCCAGGTACGGAAGGCAGTCATTCGCTTCGTTCTCTCTTGTCAGTTTCAGGTTCGGGTTAGCCTGGTTCAACTTCGAGAATAACGTACTTGATTCACTGGAGCTGTCAAAGATGGCTAGAATATCATCTACGTAGCGTCTGTACAGCGCTGGTTTTGACAGGCTTTTACATCATGTGGATTCTACGTTGGCCACGAAGAAATCCACTAGGAGTGTACCCAACGGACTGCCTATTGCAACCCCATCCACTTGTCGGAAACTATGCGTTTGAAAGTTGAAACTTACATTGTGTGTGCATAGGAGTAATGAAGAGTTCACTTCGACCATCGAATAAGAAAAGGAGCAGATCTACTCGGAGTGGATTCGCAAATGCTATCATCTGTTTCATGAAGCGGAATGTTAGTAAACAGGGCTGTATTCCTTGCTAAAACTGCGGTATTTTGTACGCATAACTGGCTTGATCTCTGCGAACTTCAATAGTTTCAGAAGATGGCATCTCCTCCTCATGTTGAGATGGAACAGACCATATTACCGCTCCACAGCGTGAAGTGGGCAGTAGTTGATTCATCCCTCCCAGAAGATGCAAAGACGGGGTCGTCACTGCACCTTGCTGATAGGAAAACCTACCTGTTGAGCCTCAAGACGTTTCTTACCGTCCACAAGGGTAACTGGGAAAGGAGGAGAACTATGTGAATTAATTCGACGGAAAATGAAGAACAGTAATATTCGGGCAGCAAGTTCGGTCATCAAGGGGGAATACAACGTAGTCAGTCACAGGTACTGTAGTATTAGATCTTCGTAGCTGTCACTATGATTAATAACGCTCTTCTTCTAACCTTGAATTTTCCACGAATGCTGCGCTATTCTCATGTGACTTCTTAAACCCGAGCTCCCCTACTCAGTATTTGAGCATCCCTACCGCCAACAGTGAAGCGTTGATATCCGGTGAAACCATAGTTTTGCGCTAGCAATTCAATTAAGAAAGAAATTTGCTGCCACTGAGTCAACCTAAGATTATGTCCAGTCAGTTGTGAAGTAGTGTTCCTCGTTGGAGTTTCTATTATTCCTAGGTCTGGAAATCCTATTGGCACGTAGGATATCCCTATAAAATAGAACGTTTTCCTCCACCACCCGATTGAGAAAGCGTTTACCAATTTGGCCATCCTTTTAATGTAGACTGCTTCGATTACTACGAACAACCCAGTGAACCTTCCCTTATATATCATTTCTGTTTACGTAAAAGCGGTTTCGTTATAGCTCTGCACAATCCGCATCCGACCTGATGTACAGCTTATACAGTGGCGGAGACGCTGGCGTTCTACTTCATTCGCCTTCGCCAGCCGTAACAGTGCCCCGCTTGCCTCGCAATCGACTTGTTGACGTTGTTTTCCGGGATAGAAATCAGCCATGATTTACACGTCTGAATCCCCTTAGATTAGCTCTCAACTTGGCCCGGTTATACCCGCCTGGATTCTCAACTATCTTGAGTCGTTTCCTATCTCATTCTTTAATGGATGTTTGCAATTGACCACCTTCAGCCAAACGAACAACTCCTCTCTTGTGTCATGAAACTTTAACATGCGGTGAAGTAACCCAATATTTGATGAGTGGGAAGTAATATGGAGGTCGAAATGGTCTTTAGAATGCCCTCCCTTTTCATGCCTTTCCAAAATTTCGTCGAGAAAAAAGTTTAGTTTTACATTTTCACTCTCTCTAAATTTATGCCGTTGCGTAGAAACGACGTTGGTGTTTGAGATATTCAACACGATGTGTTTTCTGATTCTTTCCTCTCAAAGCTATAGTGCCACGGAGACGACACCTACGTGTCTGTATTCAGCTGCCCTGTCTCTGTCACCTTGGGTGTGAATATGGTCAACCGTGGATGGCTCTCGACTTTCCTGTAGATGGGCATTTTGAAACGCCACATTCTTGGGATGTCGCATCCAATATTGGTAGAAAATACTAGTTTCGTTTAATAGCCGTGGTGATGCCATTTTTGTTTTTTTGTATGGTACCACTCTTTTGTGTTTAACAAACACTCTACATTGCTCTGTTTTGTTTGAATGTTTGCACGAAAAGACTGATTTGATAATCTTTGCCATAAATGTGTACAGTTTTATCTACTCGGATTTGGGAAGAATTTTTATGCATAACGCCATAAACATGGTCAGTAAAACACCAACATTTATACTTTGATTAGTTATACGTGGGTCTTCTCAACACGTTCATCGCAAGAAGACCATAATTACTTATTTACCTCAATGTACTCTTGCAAACAGCTAACTTTACTCAACAAAACATGATAGCGTGTAACTTTATGATGCTTGCAGGTTATTAAACATGGGCTGAAACACCGTGGGAACCTCCTCTTTTGAGCTTTCGCTAACTCTCCACATTCGGTGCAATTCATGCGCAGCTGCTGATTTCATCGGCTCCAAGGTAACAAGATAAATGTCTTGATGTTCGGTCATTTACCCTTGAATCCGTTCACGGTCCTTTGTCCTCATGACATGGGAACCTGAAATCCTTCGAAACTCCTGTTTCTGCTCAATCTATAACTGTTTCTTCGTTGAGCTGAAACTGGATTCAAGAAGAAGATTGAAGTTGCCGCTAGCAGGTTATGCATGGTTTTTACTGAAGTTAATTTCGTGTCTTATTCCATGTTTCACAGTTTATGTATGATAGGGATGTTTTTTGTGTATTTATATATAGATGTATTTTTTTCGTTTTATTGCATTAATAACTATCCATCAACTACACTTCATTTAACTCCTTCTTGTTTGTTGTAGGTTTTGGGTGGTCTGTGTTTAAGATTTTCCTATGAGGTTTGGTTCGCAGTTTACTGTTACACTACCTTACTGAAGGCAATTCCGTATTTATGCCACATTCAGTTAATTCACCTTCCCATATGAGTTGTGGATTGTTTATAAAACATTAAAGGGTTATTGGAAAGCTGCGCATTCCAGGTAATTCAGGAATTTCTAACTAGAACAAGGATTTTCAGTGCTAAGTAAACGCTCATTTTAAGCACACACCCAAACCCGAATTAAGACTAATTCAGCATACATAAAATTGAGGTTATAAGATTCTTGTCTTATCCCTGTATCGGATGCTAGCGACACAAGAGCGGAAGACGTACTGAACGGGTGCAGTTCACATGTTCCTAACCGCTCAGTTCCACTAACGCATGATGCCACTAGAGAATTGATGTCGTCAGAGGGAGTATCTTCCTGATAGTTAGCTGGTTCACTTTGGAGCATAATTTCAAGGTAAGTGTATCTTTGCACACTGGACATCCTACGGATTGCCCGTCTATAGTGAGTACAGTAGACGATTCCAGACGTTTATGAGACTGTAACATTCAGTTGTCAATTTGCAGTAATATGCTACCGATATATTAGATGAGCACATATCAACCATGAATATTGTAATGCGATTCAACGAATCAGTTGACTAATGTGTACGTTTTCGAAGATCTTCGCATACTTAGCCACGCCGAAATTAATTTTATTATGAGGTAACAACAATATAAACGATAGTTAGGCATACAACAGCGTTCAGTGATAGCACTAGGTTCAATAGCTTAGACGCTGTGTTGATACGGTTGGTGTACAACATAGCTGCGTAGCTGTACCACATTCATTACGGACGAATTTGGTCAAGAACGGCGAGTGATTCGCGGATATGTGTACAGTGGAAAGCATGCATCCGCACGCCAATTGTTTTGAACCTTTCGCAATGTGATGACCAATTACGTCCACGCGGGGCCTTTAAGATAAGTGCCCTGGCATCTCGGCTCCCAGCGACATGACTACTTTTGGAGTGATAATGGTGCATTGCCTCCATATCACAGACACCCTGAGACAGCGTGTAATGCAGTGTCATGTAATGAGTGCAATTCGTAATCGATCGTTATGTCATCATATTCCACTGTCTGGGTAATTATGCTGTACTTAATACGGATTACATGGCAATATTTTGGGTTCAACTCAACTGGATCATACAGATTGTTCCGTTTACCTGAAAGCCAGTGTGTAAATCTCCCCCAGTGATATTGCACATCAGGAGTAACTTCGTTATTCCGTGTGATATATCAAGGACACCCGTATGGTAACTATATGAATTTGTTTCGCGACATCTCTTTAGCATTAAGCAGTCAATTCTTGCGTTTATAGAACGTCTTCACTATTGAGACGGACTGTCACAAATGAGGCATATAGATACCTGTGCTTGGTCCTTCCATTGGTTGCTCACTACTACCACAGAAGGGATGGTGGAGATATTCCCTCAATTCAGCCATCGTAAAATGCCCACGCGTTCCCCAAGGATGGCTTGGCGTTACCAACCAGCAACCTTACAATTCACTTATATGGGCGCTTTGGCGTTGTGTGCGTTTGTGCGTACTTTACAAGGCCAGAACGTTCAGCTCGTATCTAATTGGCTACTAACGTTCACGTGATACATCTTGACTATTATTGTTTTCATTCTATCTGGTTCACTGATTTAATGTCTTTTGTGTACGCCTACTGGGCGAATTACATACATACTAGTGTACGTTCATTAACCCTGTCTTGCTTTCTGATTTACGGCACAACAGGCGTATGCTTTCTTTGTGTTTTGTGCACATGCAGTATAGATGTTCGGAATTTCTCCTTATATTAACTCCGTGAGCGTCGAATTTCTCCCTGTGACCAAATGCACCACATCCATGTTGAGACATTCTCATGTTTCTGAGGAAACAAGTGTGAGCCAACTATATGCCGGGCGGAATTTTTCATTGTGAACGTTAGTTTGCCGATAATCCATGAGTATTTGAGGACGGAGGTTTGACACTCTCCCTTTGCGCCCCAGATGGAGATAAGTTTTTTCTGGAGGCTCTCGATTATCTGAAATCAGATCTTCTTTCCCAGTTGCTTCTGCGGACTTTGCTGTAAGTTGGTTTTTCGGTCAATTTGACACGATATACGGCCTGATTCTGACGCCTGGAAATCAACCGATTCCAGTGGTGAGATTTGACAGCAATTTTTCCGTTTTCCACCGCCTTTCGTGCTGTAGCACCATAGGAGAAAAAGGATCTTAGCCAACCATCTGCTGTGGGCTGCGCGCGACCGTACAGGTTGCTCATAATGAGCTTAGACATTCGCTAATATGTCTGGAAATATCGTTCATTGCTCACTGATCGGTGACCACCACGGGAACGATTGCAGTCTCCTCAATGTTGCTGACGACACTCGGGACTGTTATGACCGTATAAGATGCGTGATTTGAGTTGTTTATTGTTGAACATTCTTTACTAGACAAGCTCTCGCGAACACCACATTACACGACGGACACGTGCTCATATCTCTGGCAGCCGTACAACGCATTCTCTATGGTACCACAATCAGCACAATTGGTGTACACTTTTCCAATGTTTCCCTTGAGCCCCCAATCATTCTGGCGCTATGCAATATTCCCTTTAGTATACTGACAGCTGTCCTGGACAGACAGGTTGAGGAGAGGCATCACTTTGGAACAGTCCGTACTAGTGTTCAGAACTGATCAAGAACGCGTGAAGTAGTTCTGGGTTTACGATTTTTAGTCCAGAAATCAAACATTCTCACTGAGCTCAAAACATGACCAAACCAAACTACCCAATTTTCGTGTGGATTCCACTCCTCCAATCACTCCGTTATCTGAAATGGTAACCTCAACGTATCGTGAAGTTCCACGTTCAGATACCACATTAAATAGGTATGCATATTTCTCAGCATATTTGTGAGGAAAATCCCATGGTGAGTATCGTCAATGCATATAATATAAGGTGGTAAAATGGTGTTAACAATACAGTGCGGCAAATAAGCTAAAACATTAAAAGAGAAGGCGCAAACAGCGGGCGGGAAATCGTAGTTTACCAAACGTTCGATACACGTCACTAGAGCGGTAGTTCACCAGTTCCAGAGGAGTTGGTGAGAACCGCTGTGTTGTTACTACGACTCACATTTTACAAGGTTAGAAGTGAATTGATAGTCAAGCCTCTGTCAACGAAAAAGGTGGTAGGCCAGCGTGGCTTGCTGCCGTGTTGCTCGCTGCATTTTGTTTTACGATTGTTCAGCTCGTGTGCCTATCTTACTGGTCTTTCGTGCACGCTTGTTTCTGTTGTTTCCTTTCACGGGACTACCGTTGGAACTCTTGCTTCTCGAAAGCGCTCTCACCTTGCGTCTCCACACTGCACAAAGTTGGTTCACGAGTGTTACTGGTAATCGAAGCCAGAACGCGCGCCTTTCCTGCTACACAAAGCACAATCGAACCTAGCAAGTTTACGCTGATTCAGTGTGAATTGTGTAAAAGAATATACCTTCGCGTTATTGGCGTCGTTTTGGTTTGTTTATCTGGATCTTGTGTATATCTTATTGGGCCGTTGACTCGTGTTTATTCTTGCCGTTTCATTTTACAAGACGACTGCTGGAACCCCTGCTGCGAAAGGGCGCTGTGCCGTGTTGTCTGCGTTGCCTGAAGGTGGTCCACCTGTGTCATGGACAGTCCTGTAAAAACGGCCGATTTTTATACAACGGGTGTTCGGAGGATAACAAAAGCTAAACGTCTAAGGATCCCTCAACAGTTTGATGTAAGTGTCGTTGGAAGCATCTGTAAATAATTTTTGCCTGAACGAGGAAAGAGAGAAGACCCGAGGATAGAAGGTCGGCGGCTGTCACTGGCAAGTGCTACTTTTGTGTTCATGATCTACATATACGTTCCGAATGTCGTGCGACAAACACGGGTTTTACGGGATGTGACGAATAGGTCATTACCAAAATCTGCACTGGTTTACAGTGCCGTGTCACTTCCTTCTAACACAGATGTAGCGGTTCCGTTCTGCGCTCGAATGTTGCTACTGAAATGTCAGTAAAGGAAACTGAGTTGTCTTTGCCGGCTTCAATAAATACCGGAGGTCCTGAAGCTACGCTTCAAGCTTCGTCGTCCGGAGATATAAATGGAGAGGTCAAATATTGTGCAACAACATGGCTATAGTTTCCACTGTAATAACCAGCCGTACACAGGTTCGCTGTTGTGCACGTTACAACAGTCGGCATTACCACCGAGTCAAACTTTTCGCATCGGTTCTCCTATGCGCCGAATCACTGCTCAGACAAAACTTTCAAAACTCTCGCAAAAAAGTTGAACTTCAATGCGATGGCGAAAAACTGCCATTCTTATGTAATTCGTTTGCAGCACGCTATTATCCTCTTACACTGTTTGGAAATTAAGTAGTTGACTGCAAACCAATAGCAGCCAAATCGAAGCGTCACTAAGCTTGCGACAAAAAGTCTGTTTGACTGGAAGTTGGGGCAATTTTGAGAGGCCGGACTGACAGATAATCACCTTGCGCTTGGCATGTTCTGACATCGATCACTGTGAACAAATGGTGAAAAACCAAGTATACAATACTACAGTCAAACTGTTAGTCGATAACTCCAACTCGATACCGAACTTTTGCCAAAGGTTAAAGAGGTGGTCGTGAAATTCTCTCAACATTCCGTATTAAACATCCTGGATTTACGAAGCACATATCACCAACCACCGGCCAGTGAAGTGGAGGAAATGTATACTGGCCTCGAACATTGCGGAAACCCCCACCAGTCTTGCAGTATATCGCTTGGGGTCACCAAACAGTGTTGCCTTCTCCCAAGGATTAATGGACAAAGTTCCCGGGGACAGAATTACGGACTTCATTTTATCACGTCGATAATATAACGGTGTGTGGTGTGAATGTCAAGGTTCAAAACAAACATTTGACAGCAATCCCCGAATTTGTTAAAAAGTATCGTTAATGACGAAATGAAACACTGCTGCTTCCCGAAAATTAAGGCTGCTGGGTCAGGAAGTTTTGCATTGATCGATGCAGAAGTACTACATCCACCCCGCAATTTACGGTTACCACAAAAAACACTGGATCATAACATCGCGTAACGGGCTTAATAACGTACCACGCTGAAGTGGAATCAAAAATTCCAAGACCTCACTGACTCAGTTAATTAGGCCTTGACAACACTGCCTTCACTGTGTGAGAAAGTGACGGCCGTAGGTGCTTTTGACTGATTAAACACTGCCCGAGGAACCCAGCTGCTTACTAATACTCCTATTTGCTGAGTGATCCAAATAAATCAGGTTTTTATTTTCAGAAACCCGGGTCCCTTGAACCTCTCATCTGTTCAGTTCGTAAGTTTCTTTGGTTCATCGTGTAAAGTTCGGCTTTTGATATAACATTAAATTTCTTTTATCCCTGTCATCCTCTCTCCGTGTACTTCTATACTGCACTACTACTGGATTTACTTTCAATGCGTTCCCTTCTCGTGGCACTGGATTCCCTCAATCTTTTTGGGGAGCCACATATTTTTGCTCCCTGCTTGCCTACCGTCTGGCTAATTAGCAGTGGTGTGCCGGACAACGAGGGTTTCTAGCCTTGCTCCTCTCAGTCTCGTTCCTTCGGGTTAATAATGAATACGTCTGTGTGGGTGAAACCATGGGTGGTTCAGCTCAAGCCGTCTTGGATGAATGTTGTGCGCAAACTTCGTTTGGTTCCAGTCACTGTGACGAGCCAATCCGGAACGTGCAGGAAGAGGCAGTGTGGTACATGGAGTCCTTCTTGTGCTTTTTAGCCGTGGACATACAGCAGACAGTTTGAGACTTTCGACTGCGCGGGTAACCCGAAATTTGGTTCAAATTTTCTCGCTGTTATTGTCTATTTGTGTCTGTTCTGCCGGTGCTGTGTGCGTCAGATCTGTATAAAACCACTGTTATTCTTTATCGAATAACATAACAAATCATTATTTATTGAATTATTTGCACTACTTAGTATCCGATTTCCTTTCCACACTTTATCGTATCTCTTTCGTTTTTTGTGAATCACTGAAGACTAACTGCCCTATATTGCGTACTACTCAACCATGTCGACAATGATCCGTGTCAGATCTAGGAGTGCTGGGACTCAGCAGACACACTCTGTAACAGCAGGCGTCTGCGGCCGGTATGGATGTAAAATGTCCGCACAAAACTTCAAGCAGTGCCACGAGTGTCAGAAGTCGTATCACTTCAAGGGCAATGGACCTAACGAACACCAGTACAAAGAGTTAGCTTCTTCATCTCTCATTTACATTTGCATGGGTTGAAGGTTCAACGAAAGTCAAGGCCCCGCTCCGCAGCTGACTGGTCTCACACGCACCATGTCAAGTGGATTGACGCAGAAAACCTGCGACCGTAAATGCGGGGCTCTTCTTGGCCCTGTCTCCTTCCATTTCTTCCATGGGGAGTAAGATAGAGGAGTTCCAACGGACACTGTACGAAATGAAACTGGAACTACACTCTCTGAATGAGTATATAGCCCCTGCTCTCCTTGGTGTTGCAATCACCAAGAAAACAGTTGCGGTATCAACTACACTCTAACCGTGCTAGCTAAAACAATCCCAAGGACTTCCTTCTCCCCGGATGCCACAAACCTGGTACTCGCGAGTAGGCTGCGGGCCAAGACAACCAAAAGGTCGCCCGGCATTTTGGTAACTTCGCCAGCCATGCTCAGCCCCGTGGTAGTGGTGGGAATAACGGAGGCTTTGAAATCCGCCAACGCCCATCTGAAAGACGTACCTTCCGACCACTCTCGGCAGAACAGAGCGAGACGCAAACAGTGGACTAAGACTAAGTCACAAATCATGGCAGACCAGAAGCTACAACTGAAGACTAATGCCGTAGTTTCAGCCCCCGACGTACCCCATCAGACCCCTGTGCCTATTGTGGAAATCGGAGGCGCCGTCTGCATGGTCGTTCAAACAAACGACGCCCCAGGCAGATACACGAACAGTGGGGGTACCGACACCGCGCAGAAACCGTCTTCAAAGTTACCCACCTTAAGACCTACCGAACCGCTCAGGTGAAAACTTTTCCTTCCAAGAATTCGGAACGGAAGTAGCCTGCTGGGACGGCCTCCTGCAACTCAAAAAACAGCAATTTGGCCCACCCCTATAAATATTTCCTTCAGTAGCCCCATCACACAGCGCGCATCGCTGTCTTTCAAACCCCGCACCCAGCAAACGAAGAAGTCAAATGTTCCGTGGGAAAAAACTTCCACACACCCTCTCAAACAGCGGAATTTGACAGGGCGCAGAAGTCGCAAGTGTCGGCGCCAAGAATGCTGATCGAACGCCCGGTAGGGTCGTTGGCCCACGCACGGGCGGTGATGTCGCGCCCACAGCCTCAAAGGAGAGCCGTCAGAACAACTCGGACCGGTTCCAGCCCCACCACCCTCCTCAATTCTAGGCTTTCTTTCCTAAGCTCTTTCTCACACCATCTTTTCTATTTTCTCGCGAAATCAA
>QNGE01005297.1:9876-45991 GCA_008508345.1 Paragonimus westermani | reverse complement strand
TATATATATATATGTATATATATACCACGCACAACTTCAAGGTGTGTTCAAGCTAAATTGTGAACCTAATGTGAGCATTTATAACCGTATCCTCGGAGTTCTCTTTTTGTGTCTACGTGTGTGGCCATCGTCAATGTTTATCGCCTTTCATATGTAGCTTTATTGACATCAATTTCTCTCCTCTTTATAGAGCGGTTAAATGCCAGAGGACCTGCAAGTTACCCATCCCTCACCCTTTTGTCATTAAATTTCTCGTATTGTTCTCCCTGATTTCTGCTCTCATTTTGGGCGTATTCCATATCCCGTTGTTCGGGCAGCATACGACGTTGCATTTGGTGTTCGTTTATTGTGCTGTAGGACCGTTTCCATATGTAATGCGTTGTGCAACGTCGTTCAGACCTATGGTTTACAGCTAATTACACCTATTTACGTCGTTTTAGGGATATTTTACGGCGATTCGGGATAATTTACGTCGATTTAGGGATATTGTACGGCTGTACTAAAGTGAACAAAATGGACCAATGGGATTAAGCTTGCGCTACACATTTAGGGTAATTTCGGGTTTTGTGTGACAAAAACGTAATTCACCCTGAAGCTCGGTCGCATTGGTCAATGTAAAGCATATCGGGTTTTTGCAAGCGAGCTCACTCTAATCTGGATGCCCGTGACTTCGTGGACCAACCTTCGGGCAACGTGGACGCACCAGGGGACAGCGCTCTTCCGAAGCAGGGGTTTGAACGACAGTTCTGAAAAGAGAAACAATACGAACAAACATGAACCGGAGGCCCAGTAAGCCATGCCCACGACTTACACAAACGTAAGCTAAAACGGCACCGACAACACAGCAGCACGCCCCGTCACACAACTCAAATTCAATTCGTGCGCGCTCGCTGGTTTCGGTTGCGCGTTACAGTAGACACTGAGTGGTGAACCATTTATTGTGACTTTTCAAATCCACACTATGATCCTTTATCAAACAAATAAATTCGTCGGAGTGCGGTTGATATTCCGCTCACCTTGTCCGCCTGTCTGTCTGTCTTCGCTCGCTTTTCTTTCCACCCTCAACGATGCTGGCGTTATGGCTGTCTGTGTCAACGTGTCAATTGAACAAATCCCGCGAATAGAAAGCTTCGAGTACAAGTCGTTACCCTTTCATTTTTGTCCGCGCGATCACTTTTGCATGGTCTATGTTGACCTCGTGACCTATGATGATGATGATGATGATGATGATGATGATGATGATGGCTATATATATATATGTACATATAAATTAATCGTAAAATAGCGCAGACACTGAGTGGTGAACGATTTATTTTGACGCTTCAAATCCACATTAGGATCCGTTGACAAACCATTAAATGTGTCGGAATGTGATTGTTCTACCGCTCACCGTGTCCGCCTGTCCGTCTGTGTTCGCTCGTTTTTCCTTTCACCGTCAACGATGCTGACATAGTGGCTGTCTATGTCAACGTGTCGATTGAACGAATTCCGCGAATAGACAGCTTCGAGTACAAGCCTTTCCCCTTTCATTTTCGTCCGCGCGACCACTTTTCCATGGTCTATGTTGACCTCGTCTTTCGCATGGTCTGTGTTGACCTCGTGACCTGTGTCCGCGCAGTGGTGCCACAGTTGTGATCTAGGGTCGGCTCGTCGCATTGCTAATTTGTGTTCGTGCACGCGTGTGCGCAGCTGTTTTCCTGTCTCCCCCACATACTTTTGGTCGCACCCGAGGCATGGAACCGCGTAGACCACGCCAGACTGTTCATGTGTGTCTACATGATCCTTAGCATTCATCAGAGCCGAACGGAGTATTGAGTTTGGCTTGTGTGATATTTGGATGCCCAGTTGTTGCATCCCAGTGGTTGCAGCATCCTTTGTACCGCTTCAGATGTGCCAGGAATATATGGCACGGTCATTCTTGTTCTAAGTTTCGCACGTTCACTTCTTGTGGGCCCTCTGTTAGATGCCTTTATGAAACTACTGGGGTATCCATTAGAGGCAAACAGTTTGAACAAGTTTTTTCGTTCTTGTCTTCTGAGTTCGGGCGAGCTACAGTGCGTGTCTGCACGTCGAAATAATGTTCGCACACAGCTTTTGAATTGACATGCTGGATGATTGCTATCGAATATAAGAATGACACCAGCTGTTGTCGGTTTACGATAGACAGTGGTTTCAAGCTTGCCATCAGGTCGTCTTATGATCAGTACTTCGAGAAAAGCCAGGCGTGAGTTCTCTTCTTTTTCGCGTGTAAAGGTTATCCCGTCTATTACGTTATTCAGACAGCTGTGAAACTGGTCATATATATATACGTATTAGCGTATATATTTACATATATATTTCTACAGAAGCACATATGGATATATATATGTACACATATGTACGAACATGTGTTGATTATAGGAAATCAAACAAAGTTGCCATTAAGGATGCGTTCCCATCGCCCAGCATCGATGATTCGTCTGACGCTCTGGGAAGTTCCATCCATTTTAGCACGCTGGATTTAGCCTCAGGCTGTTGGCAGGTAGAAGTAAAAGAACTACACTGGGCTAAAACGGCGTTTGTGGTGCCCACAGGACTGTATGAGTTTCGAACAATGCCCTTTGGGCTATCGAATGACCCCGCCACATTCCAACGTCTAATCCAGCGGATGTTGAGCGACCTCATTCCCCATCGGTGCCTCGTCTACCTGGATGATGTTATCGTCCACCGGGAGACAAGCGGGAAACACCTGAAAAATTTAGCCGATGTTTTTGAAAGGCTGTCGCAATAAGACCTGATACTCAACCCTTCAAATGTCAGTTAATGCGAAAAGAAGTGACATATCTGGGACATGTGGTTTCTTGGGTCGCCATTCGAACAGACCCGAAGAAAGTTGAGCAGGTTATGACCTGGTCTACACCGCAAAACACTGAAGAGGTACGTAGTTTTCTGGGCCTTGCCTCGTATTATGGAAGATTTATACCGGGATTTGCACTTATCGCCAGCCCACTGCACACCCTCCCAGAAAAATGTCGAAGGTTGGAATGGACCAAAGAATGCGAAGCAGCGTTCGGGACCATCCGACGTTCTTCATGTTTCGCGCCCATTTTGTCACTACCAGACTTGTTGCCTACAGCCGGTGGTTACAGCTTAGACACTGTTGCTAGTGACTATGCCATTAGGGCCGTATTATCACAAAAGAATCCTGATGGACGCAAAAGTGTGATCGCTTACGGGAGCCGCATTCTTAGCAAAAGAGAACGCAATTATTGCACGACCAGGAAGGAGATGCTAGACCTGGTTTTCTTTGTAAAATATTTCCGGCACTACTTGTTGGGCAGGCGGTTTACCGTTCGCACTGACCATCAATCTCTCCGTTGACTTCAGAAGGTCTGATTGCGCGGTGGCAGGGGATTCTTCAAGAATATGACTTCGAGTGTAAACATGGAGCTGGGAAAACTCACGCTAATTCAGATGCGTTATCCGGAAGACCCGGGCGTGCTCATGGAGACTGCCCGTCTTTTAGTACGCAACAAGTAACACTACTCACACTGCAAGGCGCGGGCCATGGACGTTGGCAGACGGCCCAAGCGTCCGTTCTCGAAACTGCCCTTATTTACGAGAGACAACAGGACAAAGATAGTAGACCCAAAAATAAAGAAATGAAAGGGAAAATTTGCGAAAGTCGCTGCCTGTGGGCAATGTAGGACTACTTGGCGATGTACGAGGGTGTTTTGTTTTTGGAGTACGGGTCTAACTATGGTAAAAGAATCGTTGTCCCACGATCAATGGTAGACAAAGTTTTAGAAAACCTCCATGAAGGTTTGGGACATGCCGGAATAAACAAGCTGGACATAGCAACCAGACAACGTTTTTGGCGGCCACATCTGCGTCGTGATATAACGAACTTCTGCCATCGGTGTGAACAATGTGGTAGTTTCAAGAATCTAAAGAACAAACAGAGAGCCCCACTTCAGCCAATACACACTGGCTATCCAAATGAATTAGTTGGTAAAGACATCATGAGCCCTCTAACAGAAACGTCAAGAGGCAAAAGGTATGTCCTTGTGTTGGTGGACTATTTTACAAAATGATGTGAAGCAGTACCTTTATCCCACATTGATGCGAAAACGGTTGGCAATGCGATCGTTGAGCACTGGGTGTGCCACTGGGGAGCGCCGGGGCAGCTGCACTCTGACCAGGGCTCCAATTTCGAAAGCACGTTATTGCAAGAAATCTGTCGAATCTTGGGAATTGACAAAACCCGAACGACCGCCTATCACCCTCAAAGCAATGGACAAGTGGAAAGGACCAATCGCTCACTTTTGCAATTGCTAAAAGCGTTTGTAGATCGCAACCCGCTCGATTGGGATCTGGCGATTCCAAAGTGTGTACTGGCCTATCGCAGCTGTGTTCATGCGACTACTAAACAAACGCCTCACTTCCAGTGGACTGGCCGAGAAATCCGACTACCTCCTGATATTTACCTGTCCTCGGCCGTCCGAATACAGCCAAAGGTAGCGGAATATGTTTGCAAACTAATTGATACGTTACGGTTAGCCCACGAAATGGCGAGAACACACTTGCAGAGTGCACACCGGCATCAGGAGTACTATGATAAAAAGGTATTCGGGGCCCCGTTGAGACCCGAGGATAAGGTATGGTTACACAAGAAAACGATACGCCCAGGTGTCCTTGCAAAACTGCAGACACAGTGGAAAGGACCGTTTGTTGTAGAACGTGTAACATCTGACTCAACTTGTTTAATAAGAGATCCGATATCCCCAAATTGTCTACCTATGGTCGTCCACCACAACCGCCTGAAACCAGTCATGGGTAGCACGGACAATGGTTTGCCAGGAGGAGCCGCAGACGATGTGCCAGAGTTAGGGTCAGAGGTCGAGATTCCGGCAGACGGGGGCCGGGGTGTGACATCGAGGACGCTGCCTTAAGCAGTAGGGGATAGTGTAAAGTGAAACCGAAACTAAGAGGACGCGCGTAGTACGTTTTAAAACTGCGGCTAGTCACTCTACCTCTCCATTATGTTGCATAGCTGGTGGTTTGTACAGTCACCGAGGAAGAGGCCCCAATTTAGGACAACTTGACCAATCGAACCGTGACGTAATGCCCTATATCGTTTCTTACCGTGTCTTTACTTTTGTGGTAGTGTTGCGAGTTTTCTAAAAACGGTCACCAACACACCCCTGTTCTCCTTCCTCACTGGCATATTACAGACCATACCAATTTTGATTTTCGCGGGTACAAATCGGAATACGCTCCTCCTTTGCACAACTCAAATTCAATCCGTGCGCTCTCGCTGGTTTCTGTTGCGTCTTACAACCAGCACACAATATGGTCAAGGTCAATCTGCAATGCATTGAAGTCACAAGCATTCCAGATTTTTGAGTCGTCGGCATAAAGAAGAGCGTTGCTTGAGATCAACTCGGGGTGATCATTGAGGTAGATCAGAAACAAAAATGGACCAATTAACGATCCTTGAGGGACTCTCACAGAGACTGGGGATGGAGACAAAAGGCTTGGACCGGCTTTTACTCTGAAAGTCCTGTTACAAAGAAAGAAAGTAATCCAGCGCAGAACCTCTCCTTGGATCCCTTAAGCTTCTAGTTTATTTACCAGAGGAATGAAGTTGAGAGCAGACCAGGACAATGAAATTGAAGTGTATGACAAACCAATGAAGTTGTAGGTGAAAACTGGCTACATCGTTGGACCATTTGGTAACCAATGAGCAGTACTTTCACAGGCTACTCCGCGGATGCCGCTGTTCCCGAAGCTTGTACGATGAGGTTTACCGCAGATGTGATTGATAATTTTCGGCAACATTTTGAGTAGTGTACAGATCCAAAGCTATTCGGGTCACTTGACCTGTCCCAGGCCGAATCTCATCGACTTCAGCAGGCCACTGAAGCGAGTTGCCGTAAACACCAAGACCTCTAACGAGAGCGAAATGTGACGAAGAGACTACACATGCAGCAGGGCAGGTCACCAGCTATATCCCAGTCACAGGGTCTGCAAAATGCCAATCGACGGACGAGATGTCAGTCGTTCGTCAACCTCATTTGGAGCGCTGAGGGATTTTTCTAGGCGACTGCTGCCGATGCCACACACGGTCACACGGTGAACGTCATCGCCTTCCAAATGGAACCCTGTCTCTGATTTCTGGATGAAGAGAATGTTGGGGAGATAATGCGTTGGCCAGTGCATGCTGCCGGTTCATTCACGCTGTGCAACTATATACGGGGTAGGTTTAATTAGAACACGTCCACTAAGGATATATGTAGTTTGCGTACCGAAAGCATAGCTCTCCGTCGCCGGCAAGCTCAGCAATTCAGGGCAGGCCCGTTGTATTTGATAACGGAAATCGCGTCTCCCGACCATTTTTCGCCACCTCCGAACAGCTAATCATGTACCAGCGCTACCCCAAAATGATGAAGATAGGCGCCATCTACAGGAGCTCTTCGGACAGATACTTTGCAATGGTCGTCGCATGTTGGGTGGGACTGTCGATCTGCTTCGGACTGATGAACAATGAGAAGACCGGAGCCCTCGTCCAGTTTTTCTACATCTTCATCCCATGCGCCGTTCCACTGAACACTAGAACGATTATCATGGACGACAGCTCCGTCGCTCAAGCGCGATTACCCAGTAACTGCCAGCAGCATAGCAATCATCGTGTCGGGCACACCTTCTGAAGAAAATAAATCAACGCATGTCTCAACTCGTTCACTTTAATCGCTTTGATAACGTCCGGATCCCTTACTTCGCATCAATGTTACAAAGCTATTTGCGTGCAGCGGTATTCTCATACTCATTGCGCGAGATCCAGCAAATGAACCTGACGTTCTTCAGCTGCTTGAAACAGTGGCTGATCCCGTGCGCCAGCAAGCGGTGTAACAGTCTCTCCCTGGTATCCATCATTTGGAACCAAGGACAACAACTTCTGGATGGCGGTACATCACTCCATCAAGCGGCACGAGTCCAACAGTCGCATCCGCTTGTGAAAAGCTGCTGAACCAGCCGGCAGTAGTTTCGAGCACACAGTGAAAAACAGGCAGTCTAGCTTGGTAGCAGATAGCCTCTGCTTTAGTTCCCTATCCAGCCGTACCAAACTGAATGCTATTGCAGGAAAACTGGTACCACGGGCAGTAGACACTCATTGCACTTGCAGGCCGGTCGGAAGATGTCCGTTGATGTCACCGTGGTGCTTTCAATGGTAAATGAGAGTGACAGTGATTACCAAAAGACCAGTCAGAACATCTGGATCTGAGAATGCCACATTCCAGTGAAATCTATGCTGACACTTAAGCATGCGTTCATCTTGTGCAACCGATCATGTTAACCGTGCGGCAATTCTCTCGCTTAACGTTGTTCATTTGAAATCCGAAAATGCCCAACTACCCCCACGGTGGACTGGTGAACTTAATGCAGTCATTCATACTCCCGCTTCCACACCCGAAACTCCGCGGATGACCTACGTCAACTCACTAGGACTGTCGATGTTCAAGGAACTCAGACTACTGACATCCCGGAAATTTGGCCTCAATACCTTTTACGTAGTGAAATAGAGTTGTGAATCCAGAAGACAGACGACACAAAGGTTGTTTTATTGGAGAAACCAGTACCCTACTTAAACCTCTCAACAGGACTAAGAACAAAAACACTCATTTGTACACCGCACTATTCTGAGGATGCTCCAGTCGCTTTGGACACCATGTCTCAGTTCCGTCATGTGGCGAGTCATCAAACGTCATTCTGCCTTCCAACGATCCATCCCATATGTCTCCCGTATTTATCCCGCGATCAGTTCGATCCAAGCGGCTACTGAATAGTGGTGTGAGTAGTATGGTGCGATCGTCTATCCTCACCACAGAGTCAATCTTGCTGGACTGACTTCAAATCACTGGGTTCATCTCAAGTATTGAATGTTCAGCTCTTTACCGGCCTTTCCTTCCGGTAGACATGTTGAATTAGAAGGGGGTGAATATAAGATTGCACAACGTTTTCGAGATTGGGCTGTGATCTAATGACTGTCTGTAAGTAGGCAGACGAGAAACATCATTGATGGCTGTTCGTCAGGTTTCACTGGAAAGGGCAAGTTGTTTTGACGGGTAGACCTAGTTTCAATGGTTGATTGTAGACACGTGGTACCTTAATTGTGAAGCTCGTGTTCGTGAGTTGAAAGCAAGCGTGGTCGTATTTGTGTGAATTAGAGTGCCCGTAAAAGTGGTGCGTACCTATCTGACAGGCCAATGAAGATGTTGGGAAGAGAAGTTTACACGACTCCGTATCTTTGTTCGGCTATGGTTACGTAGATAGCGTTGCACCATTTGTGAATAAACAGAAAGAGTAAACTTAGTCATGGAAACCGTCTATCGCGTCAATCGCTTCACTCATTGGTGACTGTTCAATTCGCCTTCTTCGTCACGTTCAACATGTAAGGCATCATGACCGAGCGCTATCCAGCATCGATCAGTAATCTATTTCGGTTTCCTACATTCATAGTATGGATCTACCTTCAGCTACTTGATCACGCCTCCCAGTACCCATTTGTATCCAACTCCACGTGAGTATAAACGTGCATGGTCCCCGTCTGAAGCCTTTGCTCGACAAAACACTCTCCAACGCTGCGTCAAACAGCCGCGTCCAGGATCACGGGGAGGTTCAGCATAACGCACTCAACGTCAGAAGACCTATCCTTGGGGATCTAACTCTCCTATCCCAACGGCTACCTTGGATAGACTGCTATAAACACATGCCGGTCGGACGAAGTCGTACATTTCCTCAAGTAATCAAGAAACATCCGAGTAATCATGGCGATGCTTAAAATCTACGGGGTGCGCAGTTCCTTGTATGACGCTCAAGCGATTTCTTCTAGACACTTCGTTGTCGCTGCCCCCCACTAGATGCTATTGACGTTTACTTTGCGTTGAGAGGAGTAGATGTCCATCGAATTGTATGTTCCGACCAGGCTTACTCACACTCTATCAACCACCAACGACTTAGCCACAGCGAAATTAAGTCAGTCAGCGACGACCCACCCGGTAGACCCACAGCAGGACGTTAGTACCACACTTCAAGCGAGCTTGGAGGCCGAACTGTTTGTGTTGAACCTATGTCGGTCGTGGTATCACCCGCTGACTTAGTTCGTACGACATCGCTATGTCGACTGACGAATACACTGAAAAGGAACAACTCATGGGATATAGATAACTTGCGCTGGTCAACTCAGACAACTAACGATCAGTCCAATCACACAAGCCCCAATTACTTACTAGCCCCGTTCCAGGTGTCACACATGCTTTTGGCTAAAGACCACTATCAGTACGGGTTCCATCATTTTATTCTTCAGTAGGTGATTTGCGTGTTTTTCGTGGTTGTTCTTCAACGTACTGTGTTCTTTCTAAAAGTACACAAAAACGAGCATTAGCGCCAACGTCGATGACGTGCAGTTTTTGTACCAGAGCTCCAAAGGCCTGGTGTATACATACCTGGAGTTGTCGCACCACGATGAGGATGGGTTCGACTTATGCGGCGGGCCTGCTTCGTCATTGGAAGTGGTCGGATGCCGGGTTCTGGTTAGGGTTCGTCGGTAAGTGTTGTGATTTGGCGTGGCCGCTTTGGGAGTAGTGGGTGTGGGAATAAGAAGGCTTCGGCGAGGAATGTCGGAAGGATTTGCCCCGATGTGCCTGGTTAATCGATTGGTGTCGAAGGAAGATTAGTTGTGTCATCTGTCATGTTGGTGGTTGATTTTCAGTTCCGAGTGGTTGGAGCGTTCATGTCAACGGCCAATGCGGACGTTCCTTCGTACACACTATCTTTTTCTTTAGCACGCACCTTATAATAGGGGAGGAAGTTCATTAGGTCAGAAGTTATGCACATAATTTTTTCGATTGCTCTGTTGAACTTTTGTTTGCTGATATCGTAGTATGTAAACCTCACCGACTTCGTTTGTCTTATAGGACTGTGCACTTGCTATAATATTGCTGAGTCTATATTTGTGTTAATAATCGATACCTGAGTGCACACTTTCGTCATTGTGAATGTGTGCATTTTCTCGTACCAGTATATCACTCAGCATCCGTTTTATTAACTTCTGACTAGGCTTGTTGTGCTAAAAGATATTCTCTGGTTGCTGCTCAAGCTGATGTATCAACGGGTGCTTCTATGATCCGTTACGTGATCGCAATCTATACCTGTTACTTCGCTGGTGTAAGCTCGTTGAGATAGGTACTTTTCGTGACCTCTACCTGACACTGGTGATCGACTGTATAATTACTATTTTAGTGAAGCCTGCACGAATATTGAAACCTGCAACTTGTATGCCGTCAGACACCACACATCTGAGGACCGAAGCTCAGTAAAGAAAATGATGCTGGTTGGTGGATATATGGGGGTGACGGACATATGATCGTGTACCTTTCAGTGCTGAGAAACTCACACTTGCCGATTGGATGATAATTGGTCAAGGATGGTGGAGGTTTTGCGCAAAATTCTTCGAGTGCGCAAATTATGTGCTAACGGTCCTCCCGTGCCAGCTACACAGTAGAACTTGCAAAGCTTGTTCACAACAAGAAACGTTTACTCAGGCTTAAATTTTCTCTCAGTTGAGAGCCCAGTTCATTAATGGTGGTGTTTTCTGCGTGCTGTACGAATATTTCAAGAGGCTTTGGCAGTCTCTCCAAGTAGATTGGCTCCGTTAGAAAGTAGAAGTTGAACATGGTGTGATGTCATTCCTGAAAGTTGTTTGTTCCTGATCTTTGTCTACACTCACTATCAGGATGAATCGAAGTCAAGAAAACGGCAAACCGTGCATTTTCAACTAGTTTGAAAGAGAGGAGGGTGATCGATTCTAGCCTTACATTTTGACCAACGACGGTAATTAGCGTGTGAAAAATGGCAAAAAGGAACACAGAAAACCCGGCGGGGTGCACAAGTTTAACGACCAATTTGCTTACTAGAAAAGCAGTCTTGTTCGTTTCAAATGGAAGATCTATCACTATATCAGGCAACAATAATCAAGAGATCAGCTGGTATCCTCAAGAAAACTAAGTTTTCTTCTGTTGTTAAATTGGCACCCACTGTGGCATTACTCCCGATAACTTATTTTCCTTATTTAGTGGAAGTTTGAATAATTGCTCGCCGACCAGAAATTTTTGACTGGTGGACCTCATACTAGTTTGTGCGCATGAACTTGCAAGCTGCTTACACCGGCTCTATCAGTCTGTTTTTTTTCACCAGCGTACGGTTTAACAGTTGCTTTGCGTAATCTCCGGCTCACCCCCTCCCGGAGAATTGGCCCCACGTTTGACCATCAGCTTTGCGTGCAACTTCTAAACCACTATGTGGGACACATTTCTGTGGTTTCTTTCTAACGATTCCACCTCTAAAGTCAGATTGTCAAACGTGATAAGCCTCCTGTGTAAGGAACAACAAAAATATTCCACAGAGGCCAGTGAATGGAAGGATCACCGTGCTGAATTTAGACGCACAGGCATTTGGTGGTTCCCCAGGAGGGTTCTGCAGAGTACGCACCATTCAGAACGTGTGTATAAGCACATCCACTTTCCACACCATTCTCCACACACATCGCACGTTTACACGTACATTGCCATGCTGCATTTCATTAAGCCATTGTGATTGAAAATTCGGGCGAATTCAATCGCGACATGCTGCTTGGACGGAAGAATCCTACGCATGTCACCGGCAAAATGACACCGCGGTTTCACTTTTCTTTCTGAAGATTAACCGTTCCGTAAACAATCAATCTGTCGACGTCCATGAGTCTGTACATTCGTACTGGATGAAGTACATTCTGGTAGATTTGCCTAGTCTGGTATTATAAGGTTAGCGTCGCGATTTGTCTTCCTCTTCTTCAATTTATTCTATGATAATTTCACTGTACCTTCGCATCTTACTATTGAAAATCTCGCGTGTACGACCGTCTTTTCCTTTGAGTTGAATTGGTTGCTCGGCGGTCGCAGAACTTCTAGACTTTCACCACATTACAGACGCCACTACACTAGGTCCAGTCTATCGATAGATGCTGCGAGTAGACTAAGCGTAGCTTGAAGAACCACTAGACACCCGGTAATAATAAAAACCCTTTACTTGGGTGACTTGTGGTAAAAAAGTCCTCTTCCCTTCTCCCCAAAAATATCCCGAGATAGATTCGATTTTCGGACTGTTCATTTGAGAGTAACTCTACTGGAAGCTTACCCAAACCTCGGCACAATAAGTAAACTAACAACGGTCCAATGCAATGTTGCTTTATCATATAACATCAGGATCAGACAGACAGTTGTAATCCTACATCTCCCGTCCCTCACCTACTCCCTTGTTCCGCACTCCATCAACCACCTTGCAGTTTGTGACTTTGTATGTGCGGCTGATATCACCTAACGACAGAGTCAGTTCGCTATTACGAACGTGTATCAGTAGATCCGTGTTCCTTCTTCATTTGCTGAAACCAGTGCAAGGCTTCCTCATTATTTACACGTGGGTTTCAATCAATGCACGGCTTCTTGGGCTATCTGCACTCATACACTTCAGGCACTACATATACTGGTAAATCAGTAAGGAAAACTTGGCGCGCAAAACAAACTAAAAACACGTTGAAAGCAGTGGGCACTTACAACAGTTACAGCCGGTATAACTTTGTCGTCTTTTCATACCTTCATGCAAGAAGACGACAGCGTTATTATAGGGAGGCGTAGGAGACTGCGCAATTTTTTGGTCCGAACAAAGTAAAATACCCAATGCTGGTCAGCCCAGAACTTTAGTAGACCCACGCCTTGGAACAAAATATTCCAGTAAATTTATTTGGTCTGTTACCTTCCAGTTCTTTGTTCATAAGAACTGTTGAAACACCCTTTAAGGAGAACGCTCATTGTGAATGTGGGGTCTAATTTCACATTTGGCACTAACTCCACTCATGTTTATACTTCTATCTCCGAATTCAACATGTTCTTCGGTTCCCCCCGCATTCTCTTGCTCGCAACTGCTTGATACTCTAACATTCATTGAGTTCCATACACTCTATTTGGACAACAACCAACTGAACAGTATGCGCGTCTGTTTATATGCGTAGGAGAAACGCGCTACTTATCCTACCGCACGAATTGGCTGGACGGTTAACCAAGTTTTGCCGTTGCACTGTTATGTGATATTGCGAACTTGACCCTGAGTTACCGTCCGTTTAAACTGTTCATTATCGTCCTTGTAGAATCATGTTCTACATCAATACATATTTTCGTAAAATCTGTTCGCTGCTCATTTCAAGATATATATCCAGCCCAAATCATGCATAAAAACGGGCTACCAGAACGCATAATCCGACTATACTGTCGATTTGACATCGGACACCTTCGTGGTCGAATATGGATGATGGGTAACCGATTCTACAAATCATCTGAAAATGGCTGCATCGCTTTACCATGAACAGCTAGTTTGAGGCCCGAATTTGCGTAACTTTTAGACGTGCACTTGTCTAACTGAATCTTAGTTCATCTGTGCGAGGCGTAACCTCTGAAAAAAGGGTGATATCGTGGCCAGTCAAGTGCAGAAGTAATGTTGGGTCAAGACATTAGCTGGATTATGATATTGCGCACTGGAAACGTCAAAGCGTTAAATCTCCTGAGAGGAACGAAATGCATTGGCGTTGTATGCTTTCCACAGGATAAAATTAAGTTGTGTTCCCGAAGTAATCAGAGGGACGCATGCACAGATACCAAGCATGGTTTCATAAAATACATACGAACGATGCCCGTACACTTTGCCAAAGCCACAAGGACATTTCATCAATGTCGAAAAATCTGCTTTGCTCTGGAATATAGCTCATCTGGGGGTGAACTGTGATCGTCCGTTATTTTCTGATGCCAGTAAAGAAAGGTTGATAAACATGCTTGCACCGCGTTTTTATGGGGATTTGGTATTCAATTAATATGACGTGGTCCGAAACTAGACGTTCACGCGGCACCCTTGGAAGAACAAAAGTCGCCTGAAAAACACATAAAGGTCTCTGTGGTCGACAGTCAAGTAAATACAGATCGGAAGACTCAAATCAAGGTTGGGTATATTTTAAGAGTTTCCTACCAGTCTGGTAGTTTGGCGCTGGATGCTCTCAACAGCGAGTGTTCCCCCAAGTTGGTATGTGAGATCTGAGTAACATACTCAAGTAGATGTCTTATGTAAAACCCGTGATGCTTGTAGGTAAAGTGTACTCAATCACCCCAGAGACAGCTGACGGAGATGCACCATGTTCTGCGCTGGTGTGATCGGGCGGTCTAAGGTTTCCGCTTGATTGTTCTGACATCACAGTGTCGCGGGGACTAGACAATCGACAGTGAAGGGCATCGTACCACGGTAGCTACGAAATGCATTATGTAACGACGAGGTAGGAGAAGAAGTAAAAACAAGTGGGGTGAATTGTAATGGAAGAAGATCGGTAACCACATAGCCAGTCAGACATTCCATCAGACAGGCACAAGACCACTCTTACTAGTGTTAACGCTCCAGTGGGTTGGAAAAACGTTCCGCCAGCCGCAGCACGTGCGCGTTGAGTCCTCTTCGGAAACTACTTGGGTTAAGCTATCCCAGTGTAAACATATACGTGAGAACGCAATAACCGTTGTCGCGACTGAGCCGTTGAACGATATTCAGTCTTCACCTACATTCATGTAGCAGCTTGTCCTGCTATTTTTTTCGTTAACAACATCCACAAAATTTCTAAACTGCCAGTTTTGTGGACTGGCAGATTACTGAGCAAGAACGGATATGTCATTAGAACACTCTAGGAATTAGTTTAGGGTGCCAGAAAGCTAGTGCAGTGAAAACCATGAAAACGTTCGACAAGACGTTGAAGTAAACACTCTAAACTGATAACTACCTTGACTGACACCGTAGTAAGAGCTTCATGGGAATTCCACGTATTGCTCCTGTACGACGAACACTGCAGACAACTGAATTTAGTGCGATCACTGATCATAACCGTACCAGCGGAAGTGCAGGTATGTTCCCATGTTCCCGAAAGATTTGCTGAGCAAGCGCTGTAAGCGTTACCTCGAGAGGCCCACCACTTTTGTGACGCCCGTGACAGATAACATGTGAGTGACCGCTCGTAAGCCCGGTTTTTTCATTTCTTCACAAGTCCATCGCATAAACCCGAATCCTTACCTTGCGACTGTGGTAAATGCGGTGTCCACAACATGCCAATGGGTCTCTGATATAACAGCCGCTCTACGTCACTGACGGCATCAAAACTATTTTGTTGCATTTTCAGAAAGAACATGGAACAATGAAAAACGACCGCGAGAACGTCGTAGTTGCTTACTGATGCCAATATGGACACCAAGCTTTCACTAAAAGCATTAATAACAGTTGGAGTGGCACTAACAAGTAATACGATTTCCTGTTACCAAAATGGTCGTCCTCTATCCGATTTACCGTATTCAGTCCGTCCAACGCTCTCGAATTGATTTAACCTGGCGAATTCACGCATGTCAGTCGCAGGGATTGAGGCAGCGGGTGACACAACGGCCGACGCACGTTCGCCACTGCTTCGTGAGAACGAGCACACCACTCGTTCTCGACGGTCACATGGCAAATGATGCTGACGCTTTATCATGGATCTGCTGGATCACCGAATATAATACGCATGTATTCCCAACCAGTGAGATCAAGCCGATACGGTTTCGTGGAGGAGACGCTATTTTCAGTCGTCGGGCGGCCGCGCTCACTGAGGGTGTGAAAAACTGTCCGAATGCCTCACAAGCAACTGTAAATTACCTTACTGCCAGTCCCCGATTGGTTCACTAGAATGTTTCAAAACTTCACAGTGAGTACTACAGATGCTTCATCACAGCCTTTTCATTTTAAGTGTCTCCTGGTTGATACATTTCACAAGAATGCATTGAATTCGAGTTTCCCTTCAATCACAGCTTACCATCAGTACATATCTTCCTCCAAGCCATGAACCGTACTCTGCCCCTGGAGCTCATGTTACCTGGGAGTTAACCACATTGCCAGTAACATTGCATGGGTATGAGTGACCAAACATTGAAAAGATCAACTAAAGCATTACAGGGATAACACCTAGACTGTCATTTCGAATAGGAAGGGGGAAAACCAGAGACATGTTGTTCACTCAATTCGATAACACCTTCATAAATCTTCCACACCGCTTACCAGTAGTGCAATTTTAATGCACAGCAGTGGCGTTGGGGGATTCCAGCGTGGGATGTTTGAGAAATCCTGCCGGGGCAATCGATCCCCTGGATCATCTGGTGGATTCCACATGAGACAGTGGGACGAGTGGGTAACAGAGAGTTTAAACGTGAAATTTCCGAGCTCCTGGTGTAGCCTCGTAGCTCAGCTGGTAGAGCGCTCGCCGAGTTGAGGCATGTTGTGTCTGCCGCTGGTTCGAATCTGGTGGAAGCCCTGACTTTTCACGGTTGGGTATTATCTAAAATCATAGTTCTGTCACACTACTTACTTCGATACTTTTCAGTTAGTTTGAATTTACAGGTTCCACTGAACCAAATATATATGGTAATGACTTTTCTAAAATCATTTGTGAAAATATAGGACTCCGGTAGACATTCTTGTTTTAAGTAGCGATACCCGGTTGCTTCAGAAGCACTTTCAAGACAGACTAAAACTCAGCACCAAGAAGCCATTTGCTTACTAGAACAGGGTGGTCGACCGTCATATACACTTACCCATTTCTACCTAACACAAAATCGTTTCGATCGCAATGTTAGGCCTTAAGAAGTGTGCATCCTACTGTCTGGCGCTTAATGCCAAATCGCACGTCCGTGGTGTTGAGCGCAACCATTTGAAATGGCGATGAAGGATGATTTATCATGCAAAAGTGGCATGCTGTAGACCGGTGTAGCTACGCTTGCATGGGGTCGAATGTGAGTGATAAGCTGAAAGTGATAATGACATGAAGTAGCAAACTCAGATGGCAACCTACATCTGTTTCAACTGATCGGGTGAAGTCGCGCAAAATATGCAAAGTTATCAAACTAACACGAATTCTTCATCTATGGTGGATCACGCGAAATAAAAACACTGCGAGCACCAAAAGTGAGAAGAGAAACATGTGGAAGAGAACCAACAAGGAGCAAAAGGATCGACGTGGTGAGCGGCCCCAGTGAATCTAGATAAGTCTGTGCATACGCTTGAAATTGCAAGAGGTTACCCAAGCAAGGCCACTGCCAGTGGGAAAAGTCAGGCCGCGGCGTCTTATGCATCAGCAGCTCAAGCAATCTGAGTGACTGATATTCACTGCTCTGACGGGCATTATACGCCACATGACTACAAACAAGTTTGCTCTTGGCCTGTGAATCAAACGGAAGGCTGTCACCTTAGCTCCACAGTTGATGGGCTACCTCAAAATCTGACTAGTGGAACTAGATGATAGAGAAGAACAACCGGTCACTTCAGTGAAACCTGAAAATACCGACTTGGATCAATTATTTCCTTGCATGCACAGAGATCACGGCATTAGACCGACAATACATATGAGAAGTAGTCGGGGATTTGGTTTATTCTCAAGCGGGAGTGGTTGAGCGTTCAGATTTGATGATTCGGTCGTGCCTAATGTGAGGTCAATGGCGCAGTGGTTAACACGGTTGCCTCATGATTGGAATGTCCGGAGTTCAAATCCCGGCCGTGGCAAGGATATGCACTACTGACGAGCTCTAATGAGAGCGAAACTCGAGTCTAGTGCTTCTTTTCGAAAGAGGCTGGCTGGAAAGTCTATCTGAATGCGAACGTTGCGATCAAATGTGAGTGATGGTCAACTTGAAAATACAACATCTGTTGTGCCCAACTGCAATACACCCTCATGCCTCACCAATCGAGAATTCGGTACTGAACTACGAAAAATACATTATTTGGAATAAAAACAAGCATTCATAAGCGCTGCACATGCAATATCAATAGGTGAACTCTCTACACTTCAGTGAAAAGCGTAACTGGCTTTGGCTAGAACACTGGGGTGACAATCATTTTCTGAGGTTCAAGGTGTCCAAACGAAAGGCGGAATTAGTTTGCGTGTGCACCTTCCCAATACGCCCACCGGTACACCTAACAAGGTCACGCTAAGTAGAGAGGATTAAAGTTGTAAACAAAGCCCTCAAGTGACGGCGCACACATTACTTCATTCGTCAGTATGTCTCCATTCGCACAGGAGGTGGTAAAATTACGTCGTGGCATACGGCTAACTTGGATTGGTGCTGAGCGTGACTGAAGGCAAGTCGCGCTGCCCGGGAATGCTCCTGCGAAACCGTGACAGTTCGGCAAGGGTCAAGCAGCTTACAGTGGTGGGCAGAGACTTGCATGACAGAAGTAGCAGTCAGTGAAACGTTAGCTACTACACGACCATTGTAACTCCCTTTTAACAAAATTGCCAAGTGCATGTTATATTCTGCACATGCGGCCAGATTAGTCTGAAAATCAATGACCGTTTCAAACAGACTGACGGTTACCTGCAGTGTAAACGAACTCGTCCATGAGTTCATCAGATAAAGAAGATATATGGAGAACAGTCCATTTTCAGTCATTTTCCACCAGGCGAATTACAACTGAGAACGTAACGCCACACCTATCAGACGAGTGAACTCAAAGTTGTCTTCTTGCATCATTTCTTCGAACAACTAGTTGTCCGAATTAATCTTCGGATTGTCGAACCGTGCTAAGTTACAAGAACAACTGACTGATTGAACTTGTGACGTGTGTGGCGAATAATTGAAAAAACATTAAGACTTTGAGTGGACCATGCAGTCGGCGACTTCCAGTGCTGCCACCGATGATTTAACTAACATTGTTGAGATAGTAAATCATGTGAGAAGCATGCCTTGCGAACACAAAATAATAGGCGGTGAATTCAACATGTCTAAGCTCTCCTGGATCGCAATCTATGTTCCAGCAAAACAGGCAGAATTCTTCTCATGCTTTCGAATGACTGGCTGGAACCAACATTTCAAAACGCCCGCCAGACAGAGGCACACATTGAATCCCACATTCACCATAAGTATCTCAACTGTAGAAATATCTGGTCCACAGCAATTTCCAGGAAGCGAACACAATGTAGTTAAATTGTAGCGAGAAGGCGTTCAATAAAACACAATCTTTATTGTNAGGCGAATTACAACTGAGAACGTAACGCCACACCTATCAGACGAGTGAACTCAAAGTTGTCTTCTTGCATCATTTCTTCGAACAACTAGTTGTCCGAATTAATCTTCGGATTGTCGAACCGTGCTAAGTTACAAGAACAACTGACTGATTGAACTTGTGACGTGTGTGGCGAATAATTGAAAAAACATTAAGACTTTGAGTGGACCATGCAGTCGGCGACTTCCAGTGCTGCCACCGATGATTTAACTAACATTGTTGAGATAGTAAATCATGTGAGAAGCATGCCTTGCGAACACAAAATAATAGGCGGTGAATTCAACATGTCTAAGCTCTCCTGGATCGCAATCTATGTTCCAGCAAAACAGGCAGAATTCTTCTCATGCTTTCGAATGACTGGCTGGAACCAACATTTCAAAACGCCCGCCAGACAGAGGCACACATTGAATCCCACATTCACCATAAGTATCTCAACTGTAGAAATATCAGGTCCACAGCAATTTCCAGGAAGCGAACACAATGTAGTTAAATTGTAGCGAGAAGGCGTTCAATAAAACACAATCTTTATTGTCCAAATCGCCAGTCACATGCAACGCGCTCTCTCGTTTATGAGTCATAATTCCAACCCGCAACACCCTCCGGTTTCTGTTCACACGTCGTGTGCACTTCTAACCGGTTTACGTGTGTGATCGGCGCCTTCTACCGGGGGGTTTTCTGTCTGCCATTCCTCGTCTGTTTGTCCGATTTCGTTGCGTGATGGGTCGTCCGGCTGCTCGTGCTGTCCGCCATCCACCCATTGTTGGCCTTGACCGTATTCCAATATCGTGTTGAGATGGTCCTTTAAATGTTGGAAAAACCACGCCTCCGATCTGGCCGTCTGTCGTATTTCGCCTGCCCTGCCTCGCCCGTTGGTCCGATCCAGTCGAGCGATGACTCATCCGGTCGCGCACGTTGTTCTTGATTCGATCGCGGCAGGCTTTTGAACGTATCAACCACCCCGCGTTGAGCTATTCGGCCGAGCGCTCGAAAACTCGCACCTCCGGCCTGACAATCCACCACAAAATGTTTGTTTGATTTCAGTATGGTTGCCCAATCGACAGCAGAGTTTTACCTACCCATCCTTAGATTCTTTCTCAAATAAGACAAAAACATAGCGGCCGGGGATCTTATAAATCATCCAGCAGTTTGTATCAAAATTCTGGCCCCTTGTATTCAAAACGCGTTGGCTCGTATGTACGGGGAAAAATCCTCACTGCAAACAGACTGCCTGACTTGAACTGCTCAATTCAAGGAACAAAGGATCACCAGATTTCTCCCTAGTAATGCCAACGAGCAAAATGTTCGAATGCACAGGTCGTAAAACGCAACTCCGTCATATAAACGAAGAGAACCTCGCGCTCCATAGTGAGCAGAGATGCATGAAACTAGTCCAGCCGATGAGACGGAGAAATTCCTCGGAAGACACTGTCATGGCAATATGTGAATTCTTCAGCTCACATTCTGCTACTTCGTTCAGCGTAAAAAGCGCCTCATTACTTGCTGATATTCCGTCGAAACCAGATAAGGTTTTGAACAATTTTCCAACTGATTTTCGAAGTATTCGTTCAAAGTTGGCTACAATTAAGCCCTCAATACATTCTGGACCAGATTGTATCCAACCAATGGTCGTCAAACAAGGGGATGGGGATATACCCACCCCCCTACTCAATTTATTCAACCCATCACATTTATCCAGCACCTTCCCTCCCCAGTGGAAAAGGTCAATCATTATGCCTCGCCACAAGAGTGGTCCAAGGCAAAATGTTGGTGACCGTCGTCCTATCAACCACACGTCAATCTTCTCGAGAATGTCTGGAAAGATAATAAACGGTCACACTGTCAAGCTCCAAGGGTTACAAAACCTCACAACCCTTTCGCAGAATGATACTTTTGTTAAACGCTCTTGTGTGACATGTCGGCGGGAAGTCTTGAACCGAATACCGATGACAGTCGACGTGGGAAATGCGGCACTTATCATACTGTTTGACATACAAAAAGCTTTCGATCGTGTGGTTCATAAGCGACCCTTGAACAGAAGATGATCTGTTGGCATACAAGATCCCTTGTATAGCTAGCTTTTGTCATACATTGAAGTCTGCACTCGAACAGACAAAATAGGAGTGCACTGCTCATCATTGGGACCAGCGACTGGTGTGGTGATCCAAGGTAGCGTTCTGGGTCCGTTTCTCTTCTTATTGTACATAAACGACCCATGTGATTTACTTAACCACGACACGCCCTCCCTTTTTGCTGAAGATATCAAAATCGTTCAAACATTACGCCAGCGTAATAACATCAATTTCCGTTTACAAAATATGCGACAGGACCTATCGTCGTTGCAGTTGTGATGCAAAACACGGCCAACAACGTTCGCAGCAAGCAATTCGAAACTAATCACTTATGGTTGTAAATTATCCAATGATGCCCTCCCACCGTCACTTCGGTCGGACACCTGCGAATGCAAGTATGTTTTTAGGCTGCAAAAAGTGAAAGGACAACAGGTTGTATCAAAAACTTTCAGTCTACAGACTGCAATGTTGACACTCACTGAAATATGCCCAGCCTCGTCTCGAGTATTACACATTCATTTACTGCCATCCACGCAAGTCCCATAAGCATGTATTGGAAAACCTTCAACGGTCATTTACCAAAAACTTACTAAGATGTTCTTCTGCGTTAACCTGCAGACAACGCAGTCGAAAACTTGATACTGATCCACCTTGGTTACGTAGACTGGAGCTGAACCTGACATTTCTTTATAAACTCACACACTTGGACGCCATCGCCACATCGTTTACCATCCAATTAAAACATAGCTCTCAATGTGGTCTAAGAAATAAGGGCACCATCTTGCAAACCCTGAGCACAAACATCTTTATTGTGAAATATTCCTATAGTTGGAATAAACTTCCGAATGAAGATAGAGCCAGTAACAACATTCAACGTTTTAAAAAGGGTTTGGACAGCTGTCTTACGATATCAAGCACAATGTTTACCTTCAAACTCTGCGCACCACCTGGTAACATTTTTGTGTGTGCTCCGGAAAACATTTAGGCGTCAGCCGTGTATAACGTATATAACGACCCCCACTGTCTAAATCTCCTTCGAAAATAGCCTGCTTGAGACGGTTTGTTGTATCATTTAGTCACACGACCATTTAGCATTTGGTCCACCGCACGCTCAATAAACCGTTCACAACTCACAATTATTTCATTTATATGCGCTTATTCATGCATGCGCATGAAATGTGCAATTGGTACTTATTGGTACATCCAGCAAAGTGGATTTACGTGAGTTTCACTTAGAACACGCACATTTTATGGGGCCCTCCAAATGACTGACTCAATATCCAGTCTGCTTGAATAAATCCCCGGTGCATAGTAAAATCCCACAATAAACAGTTGACAGGGTTACATATTTCAGTAACCATAGCAAAAATAATTATATCGCACGAATTCCTTGCCGAAAAATTTCCCATACATATCGTTCATCATAGTAAATATAATCACCTCACATTTTCTCCCCCGTGAACAAAATCAGCGGAAAATTTCGCGTTAAAACGTGTGAAATCAGGGTCAGTACGCTGGTGAATTGTGACTGGCTGCATGTTGCCACCTACGCACGGCTGCTACTCAATGTCACTGAGATGACGAATCGAGATGTTGTGGTCTTAAAATGCGAAGCTCGATGATGCATGGTGGTGGGGAGTGATCGACATGTGTGTGTTCGTCGATTGGATGCATCCGTTGGGCAATTTGACTTAGTTGTGGCCGGAGCCGAATGACGCATTCAGTCGTGGGCGGGTGAATGTGTCGACGCTGACTGCTTCTAATTAATACGTGCACCGGTTGTTGGCAAGCCCCGAGGCTTTTTTTGCCGACGTGGTTTCTCAAGCACTAATCTATTGCCATCACACACGATTGCGTTAAGGCAAAGGAGGGGAGTATGCATAAGTAGAAATACTTGTGTATTCCATATCTTCGAAATTGTTCCCCATATGGCTTGTTTATCTCCTAGTTAGCCAATAAAGTGTGCACTGGCTGCGTCCGGTGGAGCATTGCGATCCTTAAACAAATTGACCGGGCGTTCTTATAATAATGGTGTTGTGCGACAGTGCGTTCAGCTGCAGTTCACATATACCTTTCTATTGTTAATTATAGCATGCTGAGAATGTGCCGAAGTTGACGAACGTGTAAGAATTTAATACAACTGTCATTGAAGAGGATTGTCAATTATAAGAGGCGGCGACACATTTTGGCAGTGGACTCCAGTGACCGGTCTGAAGGCGGTATACTTAAGACAATGCGGAAGAAAAGTATGTTTTTATGTGCTATGTTCTCTCTTCAGTTGACGTTGTTCTCAATGACACACCAACTAGCACTTGGTCAACCGCAGGGGAATGTGGAGCAGTCTCCAACTTGATAGAAGGTTTGAAAGAATGGGTCTCAGAATATGAGATTACCAGAAGGGAGGTTACAGCACTGTTACGGGCAATCAATCCTTTGGCGAGATCTATGCCAATTGACGTTCGTTCTTTGATCAGTAAACCCCATAATTGCCCATCAAAATCAGTATGTGGTAGACAGCATGCTCATTTTGGTTTGCAAACTGCCGTGTTACGCACGCCGTATGACACATCACCGATGAATGCTGATGAGGTTGCCACCCAATTTCACATTGATGGTGTTAAATATTTCAGTTAGTTATGCCATTGACACCTACCACCTTCATGGTGGGTGTTTTTGTTGGTCGCAGCAAACCTTGGAATGTAAACGAATATCTGTCTGACTTGGTAACTGAACTTTCTAATCTGACATCACATGGCGTTACTGTCGGTAACCTCGGGCCCAAGAAGAAGCTGATTATCAGTAGCATTACTTGTGACTTACTAGCTACAGCTTCCGTGAAACGGGAACCACAACATACATGATATGCTATCCGTGAACGCTGTACGAAGAAATGTGTCTACATTGACCACAAGGTTAATTATCCTTAAACAGACTGTCCCAGTCGCACAAACGAACCTCTTCGGCGTGCCAGGAGGCACAGAGAATATCCATTGGAAGCTCTGCCGTTGGATGTGATGCACCAATTTTTAGACGACCACATGCACCCGTTTGTCTTGGTATATTCCGCGAGCTGGTGTCACTGTGGCTGGAACCCCCGTGTAAAAAGGCGTGCGTTTGAGAACGTGGATTCCCCCTTAACCGCGTGCTCCTGTCCACTTAAAGACCACTTCCCAGGGGTGTGCGGAGGATGGTTGGAGTTCAGAAATTGGAAAGCCTGTAAGTTTATGAAGTTTCTTCTGTATATCGGACAGTGGGTTTTGAAGGGAACCATACCTCATGAGAATTACTCTAACTCTCTGAACTTATCCATTGGCATTTACTTCGTAGCTCAGCCTGTTTTCTGCGGACCTTTGCTTGAGTATGGAAATTCTTGCCTGCGTAAACTCGTTTACGAGTTCTTCCATATTTATGTAACAGAGGAGATAACATGCAACGTGCAGTCACTCGTACATTTGGCACACGACGTCAGACATGACGACCAACCTGACGGGTTTTCAGACCTCCCCTTTGAGTCGTACAACTACCACACCAAACGTACGCTACACTCCTCATGTAATCCGGTTGCCTAGTTATACTGGAGGTGGAATGAAGAGTGTACTATGGCCAAAGTGATTAGGACTAATCGAACACTGCATGTTGAAGGCCACAGCAACGGATGCAAAAATGGAAGTCACCCCTTGACGGTTCATTTCTTCCAAACGTTAGTCTCAATAATGTACTCACTGCACACAAACTGCCCCCACCTTATTGTGATGATGCTAACCGACCAATTATTTTTGTAAACGTTTCGAGGTCAATGCTGACTTTTAGGTGCATGGCATCCCATCGTCCATATTGTTCATAGTCCAGGTAAAGGAAGTCAGCGATCATGCATGTCGTCTATTTCTTTCTGACGTAGTCTGTAAATGTCCTTTTAACACGGCCATCAATTTCACTTGTTACTCCGCTTTTGCACATGTTTAACAAGACGCTGATAACCATGAACTAATAAAACGTGCTTGTGAACCTTCACTCCGCTGACGTGAACAATGTTACGTGGAACTAACGAAAACCTTCCGATCTTCAGATATGGATGAACGAAGGTGTTATTGCGCGATTAAATTTGAGGCCGACGACAACGAAGGTGTAGCGGCTATCAGAAGCAGCTGGCTGGGTGCTGCCGGAACAACAGCGGTTTCCTCACGACTGCTTGGAACTGCGCGTTACAGACATGCGCAGAAACACTCGCAGCCGAGTACAAACGATCCAAAGTTACTAGTTACCATGCTGGTTACCACAAGTAAGTGAGGCTACTATATGACATACATGGCTACGTTTCATTGCAGTTGACTTTGAACATGTCACAGAAATGTAACTGCGGTACACATTCGGTAACGTACCTTTTAGTGACGACACAATACACATGGGTTTACCCCCTAAACGTCCAGTGTAAGTTGATTTTTACCATTTGTTGACCGGTTACCAGTAAACGATCGAAATTCACGGACGATGACAGTGAAGAGGACAGTAGTGTAAAAAGAAGGAAGTGTGAGCCTACACTGATGGATTATTCAGTTCCACCATGCAGCTCCACAATGGAGCACAGACGACCCATCGGCTGCAACATTTACGGTGCAGAAACCACCACCCATATCAACAGTGGTGAGGAAACCTTACTTCGGAAAAGCTACTTGCAAGAAGTGTCTTAGAAGGAAAAGACACTAAAAATGATCTATAGAAGATCCGTTCATCCTTTCTGAATGCTGTGAATGGTGACAACTTGTTTTGCACCTGATACACTTCCTCAGAGGTAGCTCACGGTATCAGTGTGCGAGTGAACACATCACGGGCAACCAGGGACCGGATGGCTGCCAAACTAACGCGATTAGCAAATAAAAAGATGCCGTGTTTGCCTTTACCCGTGACCTCAGTAATACAGTTAGGAGTTGGTGGAAAAGTGTTGCAGCGCAAGTCCCAATCCGCTATACTGAGTGTTGAGATTAGTGACCGGTTGAGGTTATATCAAGCTGATAATTTCGATGGTGTCAGGGCCCTCAGCGCTGAAGTTCTTTTTCGTAATGTAATGGAACGATTGATGACAAGGGCAATCGCTGCGCAAATTACCTATTCTGGTGCACACAACACGTTTGCATTCAAACGCGCACAGCTAAAAGAATTTCCAATGGGTACGGTCTGCCATATGCCTTCATTTCTTCACGTAGCCAGGACAATTACGCGGCACGACGGAATACGTAACCACCACTGACAGTGTGCTCAGTGGATACTGTAAAGGTTGATTACTTTGCGCACGAGACAAGCGTTCCATTCAACATACGTCCGAACAAGACAGTGAGGACATCAACCCAATAAGCTTGCGGCGACGTAATGGCATTCTTACTTTTCCAGGAGACATTTTTCGGCGCACTCTGTTGAGGAGGCAGCGGTTGATCCCTCAATTAGTTTTGACCGCTCACACGAGAATAATTTACCATCGTGTTGGGTTGTTGCGCTCCTAGCCTCCCTGTTGTTACCAGTGACAACCGTCCGGTTTAGGTTGAGTCACACGAAATGTTTGGTGGTCAAATCTCTAGGTCTGATAACTGGTTTATTAGGTGTAGCCCCTGGATCGCTGCCGTACTTCGCTCGCGTTCTCCTCTGATGATATTTGAGCTAGCAAATAAACCCCAAAAGCACCAGAACTCCGAGTGGTCCCGCGCGACTCCATCCCTCCTAAAGGTTTCGTCACTTCTGCTGCGTATGAGTGGTTTTGCCTTGCCTGGTTTCGATGAGGAGCCAGAGACACTTTTGCACATCGGTACTTTCAACACTATCTTAGCACGATCACGGTGATCGTTCCTAGAGTTTGAAACACTGTTGTATTTCCATCACTAACTTACACCCCACTGTACCACGACCTATTGCATGCGCACCAAACCGCTGGAAAATCAACACAATTTCACCCGTGTGCGCTGTCATGCACGCATTATCCAGATTGATGGGAAATATGAACTTGGAGCCTACTAATGAATCCAGCAAAATGCCCTCGCATTTATTTGAACTTTCAATATGCACATAGAAAATAAGGCTTATAATCCACATGAATTTTTCCCGCATGTATACATATGTGTCCATTTATGATAATCTTTTCATCCTGAGAAGCCTCCAGGTTACAATTGAGGGCAGTCGGTATTAACGAGTAATTGACTGTCATGAAAGAAACCTTCGCGAAATCTGCGAAGAAACCCTCCTTATACCTTACAAAATCGCATTAAAACTCCGAACCCCCACATAATTATGTTGCCTCTCAGCCTCAACCACTTAATAAATACCCAACATGTAATTGCTGTGAAATATCAAGTATGTAGTGTCTGCAGTTTATAATTATATTCTGCAACTGTTTGTATACTTTCCTTCACACCCTTCTGGTAACTTCACCTGTAAACTTGTTTGGAACCATCATCATTTTTGAATTTGGCGGTCTTGGAATAATAAAACGGGAGTGACCGCGGCTTTTTCTGTCTTTTCCGTTCGCGTGGACATTTGGGCTGGTTCATTAATTGCACGGCGAAGATTTCTCCAGCTCAGCGTGTTTGCTGACTTATCGGCGTCGAAATCTATCAGTCGTCGTCCACACCTACTCCTTGGCGCCCTTTCGTTCGGGCGGTGGTCTACTCAACCCCACGAATTTTGACTCGTCACCAAGTCGTTCCCATTGTTTTGGATACGTCTTCCTTATGCTCATACGTATACCCTTTGTACACCCCGCCACCGTTACAGCTCCTTCCAGTTCTATCACACTGGTTAATTCTTATCATTTGATTGATTAGGCCACTACATACCTTATCTGCTTTGTTACCAAGCAGAAGTATGAATGCCAAGCAAAGGCTCATCAAAAAGCTAAATGAACATTAGTTGTCACTGTATATAAGATCATTCCACTCGTTCCACTCGACACGTGAGATTATGTTCCCTCTCACATTCCTAAAAACACCCACTGTGCGAGGAAAACTTCTGAAACGTGTGGACACACATGGTTTCAACCTGGCCGGACGACTTGTGAGGTTTTCAACTTTTCGAAATTCTCCAGCAATCGACAAATTCCTGCGTTGGAGTCTGCCCAACCTCTCACCGGTTTTGGATATTTTCCACCCTCCCTCGCGCAAGCCGACCTATTTCAACATTTCTCCGAAGCTACTGACGTCAAGTAACGACAAAATCTCTTGAGGATGCAGTCGGACGCATTGCCCCGCGCGACCCTGAATTGTTTGAAGAATCGGTTCCTATATGACCCTACAGAGGTGCATGCGTCAACTTGTTGTAGACCGTAACTCTTTTCGGTCTGGTTTAGATTTTTGAGAGATTTTACGTTTGTCGTGCTATACAGGTATTTGTTGTTTGTATCGACTGTAATTAACTGCATTGGTCACGCACATCCGAGCGTGGTTTCCATAGATGCGCTGGGAAATGTACATTATTATTACTATAGCTTACGAAACCGCTTAATTTGTGATGAGCTACACTTCCGAAACACTGCTGTAATACGGTCCCACATTAGCAGAAAGTTACATCATACAGGCACATGTGAAGTTGGGCCTGATCGGTCTGTCAGGAGAGTGTATATATGGCAATGCCTTGTGTTTAACGTCAAGAAGCCCGGTAAGTTCCATGTGGAATTTGATTACACGACATATCGCGCCACATCCTTGAGTGATCGGCCGTCACAGGTACCGGGCCTCATCTTTTGGCACATAGATGTGCTGCTTAGGTTACGACGGAGATATTTTCGCAGGCTCGTGTGCCTGAAGCAGACAGCAACGCTCTCAGGATACTTCGGTGGACTCAAGGTGATCTCACAGGCAAACCCACGGCACATCGGATGGCAGTGAACCCATTTTGGGCCGCTTTGTTCCTTCTTAATGTCGTTTTTCCCGAGGAAAACGGTGGAAGCATTTAGGCGTATGAATAAGGACAGAATATGCCAATCAGTTCATACGAAATTTTACGCTGACGACTTCCTATCAACCCTCGGTAATAGGCTTTTCCCATCTGCTTAACGTTATTGCTGTCCAAAAGATTATTTCGACTAACCAAACGGTTGTTGAGTAGCCTTGAATTTTTTGATGATGTCGTTGGTTTTGAACGCACTTTGAATGTGAGAAAAGTATGTGGCGACAGGTTACCACCCGAACATATGTTGGGTATCAAGGTAGACGCCGAAGCGGGCGGTTTTCTTGTAGGTTGTAAGATGCCCTAGAAACCAGCTGAAAGCAGGGGTACATTCTTTACAATCTGTAGCCTGTATGCCTCTCTCGGATCCTCTTTCTCATAAATATTACTGGGGAAGGTGTTATTGAAAGAGCCGTGCCGCAAAAGACTAAGGGGGACGACTCATTCGATGCGGAGGATAGCTGAGACTTGCACGACTGGTTAAGGCGATTACGATAAAATGAAGTGCACATTGCCAAGTGCGTAAGACCCAGCGGGTTTATGGAAGGTGAGTTTGAGTTGTACGTGTTTTGTGACGAGTATGAAGCCAGATATGGTGCAGTTGTCTAGGTTTGTTTCTGTGACGACAGTGGTAAACCTCATTGTGTACTGCTGTTTTTGGAAGATTGGATGGAGCCCTTTAAATCAGTTCCCATTCCTCTACCCGAACTAACCGTAACCGTAATTGTCGCTGCATTACGAGTGAATTTTGTGGGCAAGTCTAATTACTCACAGCCGGGTTGTCACGAGAATTCTGAATGGCACAGACTGATGACAGCCATCGATTTATTGAGGTAGTTTAGATCTTACTAGATTTCAGTGAATACCAATCATCAGAGTGGCATAATGAAGGTAAGCCGTTCGAGCTACAATCAACCAAAATAGGTGTTAAAACTAATAGTCTTTCCTCATGAAGTGCGATTCACCCCCAATTCGTTTGTCCATGAGGAGGAGAAGACGGTGAATGGGAACTGCCATCATCAATTGTGTCCAGTCGTAATTGACGGCCCGCTCCGAATGAATAGGAGACTGTCTACCTCGGCTCTGGGATTCGACTCAAAGTTTTCCGCCATATTGTCTAAAACACACCACCTAACGTATTATTATTGTTATTATTATTCGTTATTTCCATTTGTAGGAAGAGCATGCTGGGAGGGCTCATGTTCTCGCGTCAGTTGCCAACCGTTTTGGATTCTACACGGCGCAGCAGCGGTCAAAAGTGTCATAGGCCGGTGTGTCTTACACCAGTGCCAGAATGTGATGGTTGGCACGTAGATGGTGACTTCAATTCCCCCTATGTGAATACAACCCGGTTGGCACCACTTCCCACAAGTCGGTATGGACCGTTTCTGCCCGATCTAAGTGAGAGAAGGTCGGACAGTTGAATAGGTGCAAAATCGCACATTTACGTGCTCAAAGTCCAGGGCAGTCCACTCAGAGGCTGCATAGATGATGAAAGCCAAACTCTTTCTTTCTTAGTGATCTGACCTATTGGAAGAAGTACACCAACTGATGCTTATCCCGACAGCGGCTCAAACTTTGTGGATGCCAACAGAGAGCCTCAGATTTGAAGTGAGACGCTATGACAGGTCCAGTTTAGTGATAGACTATTAAGAAGAAGCATTATATGGTATTCCTGTCCACTGTGCGCTGGGCACAGGGGGAGGCGTCTGTGGACGGCTGATAATGCCTATTTGAGGAACTCTGAAAACAGTTTGTGTACAGCAGACTCCTGACGATGATACCTTGTTATTGAATGAGTGGAACGAAACCTCAGTAGACTCACGATCGCGCCATTGATGTTTGATGATACTGATTTTGCCTCTTCGCATCTAGTTGATTTATTACGCACTAGATATAACGTCGGAATAAAGTTTGAGGAACCAAAATATACTCTACACGATGGAAACAGGTCAACCAACTAGCAGTAGTATTTTGAAGAAGGTAAAGGGAGGAATAATTTCCCATTCTACAAGCTTGATAGAAGAGGTTAGATCAAGAACGCGGCCTTCAGATAGGCGATGTCATGCTGGTAAAAACTGACGCAACTTCGAGAAGTCATCGATCTTTTGGTCTGATTGTGCATTGTTTGTTTGCCTCGGACAGATTGATTCGTACTGTTTATGTGAACATCTACGCGGGTTATCTGCGTAGCCCACATCTTCTTGAGGGTACTATGAATGAAGAGCTCAGTGAAGGGAGTAATCTTGATCAATACGCACTTCACGTGAATCCCCTGCCGCCGCTGCGAGGCAGGCCATCGAACGCTGATCCTCGGAGTGACCACTAGACTTCTCGGTCACGTCGGAGCTTCAGGATGAAAGTCGTCAATAGCGTCTTCCATCTTCAACGGAGCCCCTGGTACATAGCAGCCATCTGTATTCAATTTCAGCCAATGGTAGAATGTCGTAACTATTTACAGGGAGCCTAACTATTTCATCTGTACGAGACCACTGTTATTCCCAGAGCGCGAATATTCTGGAAGTGTTAGTGTGCTGTGTCGCACGGTTGTGGGATCTGTCAGTAGGTTTTTCTCGGACTTTTCTAACGCCCGAATTTTCCATTTGGTCACTTAGCATATAACTCCTTTCCAATCTTGTAACTCGACCGCACTTAATCGGCCGTATACATTGTTTTACTTGCTTAAGGATCGTTGCGCAGGCCATTTGCCTTCATTTCACATGCTTTACCCAAGGCGAACCTCTGCCGCTCTGCTTGCATTTTTAGAGGGACTTGTAGGGTGACCTTCTATATTCATTTTGCAATGTTCACCCAACTTGGGACCGTCGAATTACGATTTACGGCACATTTTTACTGTTGATATCAATCGTTAGGTATGAGGCATGCGGCCGGTTGTTTCGCACGTTCTATTGCTCACAGAATAGTACCGTAGAATCTTTGATCAAACCGTTGTTCTGAATCCGGTAATCGCTGTTCTACTACGTGTTACCCGAGGCCGTTTCAACCGTAACAGGAAGAGCGCTTCAGGTTTCTAGTGGACGTGATTCAAACGTACACCCATGTGTCCACTACACGTCCTGGATTCTCTGATTAACTACGACCCCTGACCAGGCAAATTAAGTGGCAGCATACGGCGAGTGGATTATCACAGAAGCACTATACTTCCTACCTGCAGGAAACAAGTGAACTCAGCATATCAAGCGTTGTCTCTAACATCTATCTTGCCCGCCCCAGTTAAATCTCTTTACTGTTGGATTGGAAAGGGCATAAACCGGAGATCGTGTAATCAAACAACCATCGGAACTAACCAGGACCTTTTACTGCCTTTCTGTTCTTTTACATACGTAGATTTCTTTGGTAGTCAGGGGAGTTTTCGGAATTGAAAAGCATAACGCTGGAAAGTTCTTGATCTGTATTCCAAGTGAGACAATCGGAGTTTTTGGTGCTCCCTTGTAGCATTCTGTGGCAAATATTATGGGAGCCCAGTCAGTGACAGCCGCTTCTGTTCTGTGCAGACCGAACTGTAACAGGCAAGCTGGACGTTCTGGCTTCGTGCACCCGATACACTCGTAAACCCACTTTGTGCAACGTGGAGACACCGGGGGGACAGCGTTCCTCAGAAGTACGGAGCTCCAACGATAGTCCCGTAAAAGGAGACAACAGAAACAAACGTGAGACAAAGGCCAAATAAGACATGCACACGACTTACACAAACGAAAACCAAAATGGCGTCAACAGCATGCTGCGTTACAGAACTTGAACTTGAAACGCGCGGTACAAAAAGCTTTTCTCACATTGTTGCAGAACAACCATCCAAGTGTTCAAGTTGTATTCCTACCCGTATTTCCGGAAAAAATATAAGGAAAATAATAGCATTTTCGTCAAGCGATAACCTAAGAAGTTCACTCACTTTTCCCTGTGGCGGGCTGCGTCGCTATCAGCTGTCCCAAGCAAGATGGCGCTGTCGTCTGGTGGGGATAGGCTAGCGAGAGAGATTGATGAATACGCACTGCGGCTTTACAAAACTGACCCTAGGGATTCCAATCACCCGCGTTTGCCAAGATGTTGGAGTTCAAAAGATCGCTCGAGAACCCTAAAGCTGTCGCACTTTGCCCTTGCGGTCACATATGGTGGTGGTTACTCCGAGCGTCATGGTAACTTTAGCCCAAATACCTTTACCTAGAAAATTTAGATCCGACTTATAATAATCATGAACCAGCAACAGTTAGGGCTGACGTTCCTATTCCACTGACGACCGGCATCTACTACTTCGAGGTTACGGTTTCGAACAAAGGCAACAACGGGTAAGTCGCTAATTGCATCCATCTCCGAGCTTATTACAGACGGTCGGTTTCTGTTGGTGTTGTGACAAAGAGCTCAAATCTGACGAAGCTTCCAGGTGAGCACTTTGTTCACATAAAGTGTCTACAGAACTGGGTTCGGTTCAGTTCATCCCAGTTCTTGTTGTCATTGTTAATGGTCCGTTTGTTTTCTTTTGTGGTTGCCTGTTTTGTTTCCCTGGGACTTCGTACACATGTGCACTGGTAAGCTGTATATTGTCACCTTGGATGCCGTGGTTAGACCACTTATTTGTCCGTCAAACTTCATAAGTTGCTGAAGTTCCTTGTCTTCAGCGGAACGACGCTGCTGGTAGTTGGCGGTGACATAACAGATTGACGTCCATGGTTAGTTTACGCCAGTCCCCCTCTATGTGACGTACTGTCGTATGTGCCAGATTGCGGAGATTGATAGATAGAGCCCATGGGATTCGTGTGGCCAGGCAGTGGTGCTCGAGCACTTAGTTTGTCTTGGAAAATCAGGGAGGACGTGCTAAGTAGGTTTATTGACAGTATCTGAACTGCCGTCTGTCTTAGTTTATGCGACTGCGCTGAATAACCTTTTCAAGGCTGGCCGCCGGACTCTGAGATACTATGTCCAAAGATACTTGAATGACGGTACACTTGGATTCAGGCAAGAGCGCTGCCTTGGGGCTGGGTGCCATCAGCAATTCAGTTTAACCGAATGCTTTATCATCGGAAACCTCTAGAAAGAGCTGTGGGTCGCCTGCACTATTCGAGGTCGATCGGCGATCGTATTTCAAAGGCCGGGGTGGTATTTGTCAACCCGTGCCCCTATGGCGACAGAACTAGTCTCTAGGCGAGACGACCTGTGTACCCTGTATACATATGTTCTGTCTTGATGTGTGGTTTTGAAACCTGGCCCATTGGAGTGTAGAAACTTCGCCGAATGTCCGTCTTTGATACTCGCTGCTCATAGGCGACTGTTTGTGTAGGACGGAACAAGCATTTGGCCGGCGTGACTGCCAGACAAGAGATCTTCGCAGATATCATTCTGGATACAACCCTTTGTTATCCACTGCGTTGTCTAGGACACATGGTTATTTGATACTTACCGGCCTGGTTCGTCGAGCCTTATCTACAAAACTTGGTGTTGACTGGAGGGGGAGAAGATGGAAGCGTGGTAGCTGGCCAATGACTTGCTACCGGAGCATGGATCTACTGGCGCTAGAACTTGTCTCCGTCAATTTTGCGAGTTTCTGCAGTGGCATAACAAAGGACTTGGATAATCGATAGTTGGATTAATCTGTCGAACCAGCAACCCCTGGTGGTTCTCTTTTTTTACTTCTCTCCTGGTTGAGCTAACTTGGTGGGCTAGACCCAACAGCCGAATTTCGGCAGCTAGGTGACAAAGGGGTATGATGTTTTGATGGTGGGGTGTTAGTCCGACCCATGGGATCAGCGAGTAACACGTACTGCTGCGGGTGGTGTGTATTTTCAAAGCTACATCAAACTTTCAAGCGATACTTGCAGTTCCACGCAGACGTACGGTAAATTTGTCAAACAACTGCTTTAATGCCATCAATGTTTTACGTGCAGTTGTAACCACTATTTGGGTTATCGTTATTCGTGTGATGAGCTTCTTTAATGGAGAATCAAAACTCTTATTTGTGCGTTGGCACTAGTGCTAATATCTATCACGTTTGTCTTCTGGTTCTCTTTGAAAAAGTGTTTACAAGATTCGTGCTTTTCTCTGATGTGCTTCAACACGTGACCGATGTTTAACTTTAATTTCAATATTTCCCAGGTTGTGAACACAGTTCGTTTGGCTACCATAACGACGGCTCTGTTTACCATGGCTCTTCCAGTTCAGGCTTGAAATTTGGACCGCGAATAGTAGAGAACGATACAGTTGGTTGTGGAATTGACTTTATGTCACGCAGTCTGTTTTTCACACGAAATGGCATTTTTCTTGGGAAAGCATTCGAAGGAAAAATCCCAGTAAGTCACAATCGCCTCTTCTGTGCATCTTCGCCACTTCCATGCCACAGCGGTTTTCTGTCCCGCAGTTGTAGATGCCCACCACCATTCCACTTTGTCCTACTGAAGTCTCTATATCTAGCACGTGTACTCTTGCTGAATATACATATCAATGACCCCATGAATATAATTGCGGCTGATTTCCGCCCCATCACTATTTCTTTTGAGAGCCGTTTGTTTGGATCTATCTAAGGACAATGCCATCATAGAAGTAGTTCGAATCTTAGCCCTTTAACTTCCCCACCTTCCCAGTGGTCACCCTATAACTGATCGCAAGTTTTTTCTAGAGCCTGCTCCACATGCCATGTCCCACATGTCCAGTAAGCCCGTCTATTTTAATATATTCATGTTTACTGATGAGTAGTCGGGGATTTAGTTTATTTTCAAGTTGGCCATCACTCACATTTGATCGCAACGTTCGCATTCAGATAGACTTTCCAGCCAGCCTCTTTCGAAAAGAAGCACTAGACTCGAGTTTCGCCCTCATTAGAGCTCGTCAGTAGTGCATATCCTTGCCACGGCCGGGATTTGAACTCCGGACATTCCAATCATGAGGCAACCGTGTTAACCACTGCGCCATTGACCTCACATTAGGCACGACCGAAT